>PVJL010006065.1:0-98011 GCA_004026885.1 Lyroderma lyra
AAAAAAAAAAAAAAAAAAAAAAAAAAAAAGAAAACTCAAGAAACACAGAGTCCAAAACAAGATGAACCAAACAGGAATACACCAAGAAACATCATAATGAAAATGACAATAGTTAAGGAAAAAGAGAAAATTCTAAAAGCAGCAAGAGAAATGCAAGGAATAACTTATCTTTGGCTTTCAACTGACTTCTCATCAGAAACTTTGCAGGCCAGAAGGAATGGCAGAAAAGCTAACATTGAAAATTGAAGGACAGATAAAGAGCTTCCCAGATAAGAAAAAATCTAAAGGAGTTCATCACCACCAAACCAGTACTACAAAGTATGTTAGAAGGTCTTCTTTTAGATAGGAGGAGAGACAGTTTGGTTGTTACTAGGCAATAATCATGGGAATATAGAGTAGAACATGCGAATATAGTCAATAAGGTTGCAGTAACTTTGTGTAGCATCAAATGGGTACTAGATTTGTTGGGGTGATGGGTGGTGAGTCGCAGGGGTGGGTGGAAAGGGGGAGGAGATTGAGAGGTGTAAATTCATAGCCACAGAATAGTCACAGGGATGTTGAGTGCAGTATAAGGCATATAGTCAACAACACTGTAATAACTATGTATGGTGTAAGAGGGGAGCCAGTTGTATCAGAATGAATATTTAGTGAGTTATGTGGATGGCTCATCACTGTGCTGTACACCTGAAACTATTATAATTTTGTATGTCAGATGTAACTGAGAAATAAAGTCTCAAAAAGAAAAGAAAACACATTTACAACGTCATCAAAAAGAGTACTTATAGGAGGTTCCCTGGCGGTGTAGTGGCTAGGCTTCGGCACTCTCAAAGCTGCGGCCTGGGTTCCATTCCCAGCCAGGGAACTAACCCCCACCAAAACAGTACTTATTTTAACAATGTTAATGCAAAACTTGTAATTTAAAAACTGCAAAACATCATTGAAAGAAACTAAAGAACACAAAAACAAATGGAAAATCCATATTCATGAATTGGAAGACTTAATATTGTTCAGATGAAAATATTCTCCCAAATTGATCTACAAATGCAATATAATCACTTAACAAAATCCTATCTGGCTCCTTTGCAGATATTGATAAGCTAATTTTAAAATTCACATTGAAATTCAAGATACCCAGAATAGCCCAAAAAATCTTAAGAAATAATTAAAACAAGCTGGAGAACTCACACATCCTGATATCAAAACTAACTACAAAGCAACAGTAATCAAAGACTATGTGGTGCTTTCATTAAGATAGCTGTATGACCTGGCAATCCCCCTTCTGGGTTTCTAGCCCCAAAATTTGAAAACCTTAGTCCACAAAGATGTATCTACTGCAATGTTCATCACAGCACTGTTCATGGTGGCCTAGTCATGGAAACAACCAAAGTGTCCTTCAATAGATGAATGGATAAAGAAGCTGTGGTACATATACATAATGGAATATTACTCAGGTATAAGAAAAGATGAAATACTGCCATTTGTGACAAAATGGATAGACTTTGAAATCATCCTGCTAAGCAAAATAAGCCAGACAGAAAAAACAAGAACCACATGACTTCCACTCACATGTGGAATATAAAGCTGAAAGCAACAAAGAAACAAAAACTCATGGACACAGTCAATAGTTTAGTGGTTACCTGAGGGTAATTGGGGAGGGAGTAGGAGAGAAGAAAGAGGGAATCAAATATATGGTGATGGAAAGAGAACTGACTCTGGGTGATGAACATACAATGCAACACATAGATGATGCACTGTAGCATTGGATAACTGGAACCTATGTAATTCTTGCTAACCAATGTCACCCCAATAAATTTAACAATAGGAACATAAAGGTAGTGGAGATGCAACAAAATAGCAATGTGAGAGGGACCTCCAAAAACTCCTCTGGAGATTACAACTAATAAAACACCAATACCTTCATGAAGGACCATCTATACAATGCACAATCACAACTGAGAAACCCACTTATCACATTACGGTACCTACAGGTGGGCAGATAGTTAGACAAAGGAGAAATAAAAGGGGAAGTATGGGGACACAACCCCGGGGTCCCAACTTAGAACTCTACTGCTGGGGGAGGGAGAAGGAGGAAAGTGGGGGAAGAGCGCTTGAGACCTCACTTGGTCCATGGGACAGAAGAGGCCCACAGGCAAAGCATAAGATAGCACACACACTTCACTTTGGCCCCAGGAGGTACAGACTGGTCCGCAAAATGCAGCAATTGGACTTCACTCCAGTTCCTAGAAAAGGGGAGAGACTGGGTGGTGAGGAGACACTATGCGAACGCTCTGGCCAGGAAGGAGAAGGAGAGACAGGGCATCATGTGCATTTCTCGGCCCACAACCAGATGGTCTGAAAGACCAGCATATAGGACTGATCCCATAGCTCAGGGCAGAATCTGCACACAGGACAAACTGATAAGAGGAAGGCACAATCACACCCCAAACTCTCTGCACAACCACTGGAGCCACAGGAAGAGAACAAAGCCACAAATACCCTTCCCCCACAGACCACTGCCCACCAAGTTATCAGCAGCAAACACCAAAGAAACTGCAGCAGCGAGGGTCCAGAGAGGCTGCAAAACTGAGAAACCAGAGAATTAAAGAGATGTGGAAAGAGGACCCATCAGAAACAGAGCTCAAAGCAATGATTATAAATATGCTTAAGGAAATGAATGGGAAGTTCAACATAGAGATAGCAAGCATTAAAGATGATTTACAAATCACTATAAAGGACCAGAGAGAGATAATGACTACATTAACTGAAATGAAGAACAGAACAAAAGTCACTAAACTAGAAAAAAATATAAGTGCAAAACAGTGATGTGCAAGAAAAGCCAGCAGAAAACACCTATTTAGAACACATAGATATGAGAATCCAGAAAAATGAGGATGGTTTGAGATACCTCTGGGACAATTTTAAGCAGAAGAATATCAGAATAATATGTATACCAGAAGAGACAGAGGAAAAGCAAGGAATCAAGAAATCCTTTGGGGAGTTTCCTGGTGGTGTAGTGGCTAAGGTTTCAGCGCTGTCAACACTGAGGCCTGGGTTCAATTCCCAGCCAGGGAACTACCCACATAAAATAAGAAGAAGAAGAAATAATAAGAAATCCTTTGAAGAAATAATGACTGAAAATTTTCCTAATCTAGCAAGGGAAATAGACGTACAAGTCCAGGATGCACAGAGAATCCCAAACAAGATGATCTCAAACAAGAACACACCAAGACACATCATAATAAAAATGGCACAAGTTAAAGAAAAAGAGAAAATTCTAAAAACAGCAAGAGAAATGCAAGGCACTTATAAAGCAATACTCATTCGATTCTCAGCTAATCTCTCCCTAGAAATTTTATAAGCCAGAAAGAATTGGAAGAAAACATTCAATGTGATGAAAACCAAGGATCTACAACCAGGAATAATGTATCCAGCGAGGCTAGCATTCAAAGTCGAAGGACAGATAAAGAGCTTCTCAGATAAAGAAGAGTTAAAGAAATACATCACCACCAAACCAGTAAGACAAAGAATGTTAAAGGGACTGCTTTAAGATGGGAGGAGGGATGAGAGAGGGGGTAAAATAAGGGAAACAGATGAAGAAATTTAGTTTGATTAACATAAAATAAAAAACATCAAAGAAACAAAACTCATGGACACAGTCAATAATTTAGTAGTTACCTGAGGGTAAGGGACGAGGAGGGTGGAAGAGAAGGGACAGGGACACAAATACATGGTGATGGAAAGAGAACTGACTCTGGGTGAACACATAATACAACACATAGAAGATGTCATGTAGAATTGTATACCTGGGATGTATGTACATTTTACTAATCAATGTCACCCCAATAAATTTTAAAAAGCAATAAAAATAAAAACAAAACAAAACAAAAAAACAAACATAGGTATATAAATGAATAAAATAAAATTAAGCATCCAGAAGTAAAGCCATACATTCACGGTCAATTGACTTTTAACAAAGATATCAAAGCAATTCAATAAAGAAAAAATGTATTTTCAATAAATGATTATGGGATAAATAATACTCACACAAAAAAAAGAACAAAGTTGTACAATATGTACAAAAATTACTTAAAATAGATCATGGACCTTAACATAAGAGATCAAACTATAAAATCCTTAGAAGAAAATATAGTAAATCTTTGTTATCTTAGGTTAAGCAAAGCTTTCATGAAAGACAAAAGGAAAAACAGTTCAGTTGAACTTCATGAAAATTTAAAACTTCTGTGCTTCAATAAACATCATGAAGAAAGTGAAAAGACAAACCATTAAATAGGAGAAAGATATTTGCAAAGCATATATCTAATAAGGGACTTGTATCTATAATGTATAAAGAACACTTAACTCAATAATAAAAAGAAAAAAATAACAAAATTAAAAGTGGCAAAAGAGGGGGTTCCCTGGTGGTGTAGTAGCTAGGATTTGGCACTCTCAACGCCACAGCCTGGGTTCAATTCCTGACCAGGGAACCCACCAAAAAATAAAAAAGTGGCAAAAGATTTGAATAGACATTTCTCCAAAGAAGACATTAAAATAACCAATAAGCACATAGAATGATACTCAACATCATTACCTTTCAAGAAAATGCAATTCAAAACCAAAATAAGGTACCTGTAAGATGACTGAGCAGTAATTGATAATGTTACAGGTTTTTGTTTTTGTTTTTGGAGTGATAAAATGTTTTGAAATTTGACTGTAGCAATGATTGCACAAGTTTGTGAATATATTAAAAACACTGTACTCAAATTCATAGTTAAAAATATAATCAGGGTATGTAAAGCACAACATAAGGAATATAGTAAACAATATTATAATAATTATGTATCGTGTCAGATAGGTACTAGACTAATTGAAGGATCACTTTGTAAATTATATAAATTTCTAACCACTATGCTGTACACCTAAAACTAATGTAAAGTAATATTAAACATAAACTATAATTGAAAAATAAAAATAATAAAAAAGAATGTAAACAACCTAAAGAATTGAAGAAAATATTTGCAAATAAATAAACAAACTTAATTACAGTTTTTAGAAAACACTGTACTGTACACTTTAAAAAGGGTGAATATGATGGTATGTGAAATATATCTAAACAAGAAAGTGACTTAAAAATATAGCAGAGACTTAAATGTAAAAAATAAAACTATAAAAGTGTAGGAAAAACTTTTCAAGATCTAGAGTTAGGCAAATAATTTTTAGACTTAACACCAAACCATGATCCATAAAAAGAAAAACTGATAGATTGGACCTCATCCAAATTAGAAATTTTTCCTCTGTAAAATATCATATAAATAAGGTTTTTTTAAAAAGGCATCAAATGAGAGAAAATACTGCAAGCTATATATATGACAAAAATACTAATATATAGATATATAAGTAACACTCAAAACTCAACAGTTAAAAATATTAAAAGATCCCATCAGAAAATGGTCAAATGGCATGAACAGACATTCCACTAAAGAGGATGTACAGATGGCCTATAAGTATGTAAAAGGATATTGAATGTCATTTGCTGTCAGGGAAAGGCAAATGAAAACCACAAGACATAGCACTACACACTGATCAGAATGGCTAAAATAAAAAAAATAGTGACAACATCAAATGCTGGCGAGGATGAGGAGAACCTGGATCTCTCATCTATTGCTGGTGGAAATGTGAAATGATACACAGCCATTCTGGACATCAGTTTAACAGTTTCTTACAAAACTAATATGTAATTACCAAGTGTCCCAGCATTGCATTCTTGAGTATTTATCCTAGTGAAATGAACACATATAGTCCCACAAAAGCCTATACACAAATTTCATAGCAGTTTTATTCATGATAGCTAGAAACTAGAATTAACCTGATATCCTTCAATAGGTGAATAATAAAACAAATGTGTTATGTACTTACCACAGAATATTCTTCAGCAATAAAAAAGAATGAACTGTTGCTAGAATCAACAGCTTGGATCACTCTTAAGTGAATCATGTTGAATAATAGGAGGCATCCTAAAGTTGCTCTCACTTCTAGTCCAGCAGAACCATAGTGCCCCAGAATTTTAAGCTGAAAGCCAGCAGTGGCTCTGAAATCTAAGATGCTCACTATTAAAACTGCCAGTTTGCACAGGGCCATTGCCTCTTTCTAAGGCCCTGAGTCAGATGAGAGTACAATGATTGTCCACCAAACTAAATCTGGGAGGGGGAGGTGAGAGTCACTAGAGGCAATCTGCCATTTAATTATGGCAATAATTTATTTTTTCCCAATGGTATTTGTCTTTCTCAGACCCAACTTTAGATTCTGACACTTCAAAACTACCATTTCTTTTCTATTTCTACCTGTACCCAGTCCCTTGATACTGGAACCATAACCTTCCTACACTGAATAATGATCGCATCATCATGGTTTAAACACAAAACAAACATGACATTCAGTTGGGAGCATCACAATCTTGCTCATTCCAACCCAACTGTATTTTTGAAAGGGGAGATTGTCAATGTAACTGCTAAGTTCCATGCATACAAATCCGGTATGCAGCCTTTAACTCAGCATTCAGCTTAATTCTGGAAAATTATGAGCTATTTTACTACAATAGGGTTAGACAAAGTGCCTGCAACACAGGACTCTCTCATTGAGATGAGCTGGCTAATCAGGCTGCATTAAACAATCTAGATAAGTCATATACCTTGAGTTCCCTCCACGTGGGAAGTCTAATCCTCTTATAAGTCTAGTACCTATCTGACACTATACATAGATTTTTACAAGCTGTACAACTGAAACCAATACAAAATAATATTGAATGTCACCTATAATTAAAAAAGTATTCACAGGGATATATAATACACCATAGGGATTATAGTTAATAATATTCTAATAACTATATACATTGTCAGATGGGAAATAGACATATTGGGATTATTATTTTGTGAGGTATATAAATGTCTAATCACTATATTGTTTTGTACACTGAAACTAATTTTTTTAAAAATCTACCTTCTCCTGTAAAGGAACTGCTAGAAACCAAAAAGTGTTATTTCAGTCTCATCCTAATGGATCTTGTGACACCCAGGTCTCTAAGCCCTTCAATAATAATTTTTCAAGGCTATCTGGAATAAATAGAAATCTCACTCAGCATGTATGCAAATTCTAGTACTTTAAATTAATTCTGTCCTTGAGTGCATAAACTAAAAAGCATGGGAGCAATTGGATTAGAAAAGCAAGGGTATTTTTTTGAGTCCCCTTTAATTAAGATTAAGTCACCAAACGTTGTCAAACACATTTCACCTGCTTAATCATTTTATGTGTGCATGTGTATATCTTTGTAAATTCCTAAACATATAAATGAGAGATGCAGATTTAATGTATACCCATATGGCAATAAATACAAAATCTGCCAAAAGATTGTAAAATGCTACACTAATGTTAAAATGGTATCTTGTTTTTTTCTCTTGCTTTGCCTCCAACTCACAACAAATTGAGAGCAGTAGATGGATTCTTACCTAAAAGGAGAAATATGCAGACCATTTTGACCAATAATTATAAAAATTTTTAAGTACCTTGCTTCAGCTCCATATTCTCATATTATCTAATTATATTTCATTAATCTATGTGTTTATGCATAAAATCATTTCTGCATGTCCATTAATATTTTTATTGAAGCAATTTTTCTTTTCTTATTTGTTTGTGGGGGGTGGTTCCCTGGCTGGGAATCGAACTCAGGCCATGGCGTTGAGAGTGTCGAAGCCTAACCACTACACCACCAGGGAACTCCATAATTTTTCATAAATAGCCTACTACACATCATTCACCCCAATATGCTTCGTTTTAATGAGTTGGAGTTGGCCTATTACACTCTTACAAGTGAAAAGCCAATCACAAAAATAGTAAGTAATTTTTCCTCTAATGTATGTGGCAAATAGGCCTTTTCTACCTTCAAGATGTTGTGCCAGTTAATCTTATTCTTAGCAAAGTCATTTTGGAGGCATGAGCTGAGATGGTCATCATCCCAAGGTCATACTGGCCTCTGGTTGTATCCAGTGTCTTTTTACCATTCTTTTGTGTCTTCAACCTAATTTCTTTGTAGACTGGTAGACTTATGCTTATTTGCATATTCTCTCTAATGGAACGTTCCTAAAGCTGCCACTTTCAAAAGACAGAGGTCACTCCCAAGGGAATTTGATACCCTCATTTCGTTATTTCAGTGATAAAATACACTTTTATTATCTTCAAGCTAAGCCGCTGGGATCAGAGCAGACTTTAGGATTTATTTTCTCTGGGACCCTTCACTTGTTTTTGAGAGAAAGCATCTTTATTTTACTGTCTCCTCATGCTACAAGATTGTATGAACTGCCCTGGCTGAACTCATTCACACTACCCTCTAAAGGTCTACTCAGACCCACTGTAGCAAAAAAAGCAATGGTCATTTATAGAAACAGGTCCTCATCAGAGCAGTGCAAGTGATATTGCTAGTGAGCCAACTGTCAACATTCCAGAACAAGTAAGATGCTTTGGTCTCTCACAAATCTTATGAAGTGTGTGTACCATATTTTAAGTCCGCATGGAGCATAAATTAAAATACAGTTAAATTCTTCATTTTCCTTATTTGGAAGAAATAAAGAATATTTCCTTTAACATAACTGCTTTTTTAATTTCCCCAAAACATAATTCTTCTGTGTAAACCAGTGTTGAAAGCATTTGCAATATCTTAGATATCTAAATCATTATTTAACAGTGTGGGGGGGAGCTGTAGAATTCACCTTTAAAGACTGAGTTTTATCAAATATCTTCAAGAGTGCTTTAAAAATACCAGTTAATACATTGGATCCTGGTATTTTTCATAGTCACTTCATGTCTCCACATTACTTAGCCTGTATAGACATAGCCAAAAAAGAGGATAAAGGCTTTTAGAAATTTGTCTGATAATTTAGTGGGCATTAAAGCATACCAGACAGGCCATGTGGCCCAATTGATTTTAAATATCATCTCAGCTCCAATATTGACTTGCTGTGTAGATTTAGGCAGGTTGCATATCTTGTCAAGTCTCTGTTTTCTCACCTTTAAATGGGTTGTTTAAACATCTACCCTAGAGGGTTGTTTTTAATGTTAAATAAGACAAATATATGTTGTGCCCCTGGCATAGGGCCTGGCATAGTAGCTACCCCTAAACTTTAATAGCATTTTATGGAAAGTTAGGCTCAGCTATCTAGATCAATATCATTTTACAGCAAGGATATCCAAATTTTTGGCTTCCCTGGGCCACCTTGGAAGAAGAATTGTCTAGAGCTATACATAAAATATACTAACACTAATGATAGCTGATGAGCTAAAAAAATTGCAAATAAATCCCATAATGTTTTAAGAAAGTTTACAAATTGTGTTGGGCTACATTTAAAGCTGTCCTGATGGGCATGCAGCCGAGGGGCGTGGGCTGGAGAAGCTTAATTTACAGAAATTCTCTTTGCCTAAGTCTTAGAGTTTTTCACTCTTGCCATGTGAATTAAGAAATTTGATATGGTCAATGAAAGATTGGAAATATTTCCAAATATCTCAGAACACTAAAGCTCCTTCTCATGCACCCAGATATAGCCTTACCCCTTGTTTCTGACTTACTGTAGGTCATAACCTCCTATGATTAAGAACTGCATAGCCAGATATTATGGGCTGAAGGATATTTACTCACCAAACTATTCCAGACTAACTTTATGGCTTAGAATATGGTGTATTTTCAAAAGTGTTCCATGTGTGTTTGAGAAGAATGTGTATTCTTCTAATTGGATGCAGGCCCATTACATTAGTTAACACTGTTGTTCAAATCTTGTGTATCCTTACTCATTTTTTGTTCATTTCATCTATCAATTTCTGAATGGAGTTAGTAGATTTTACAATTTCTTCTTACAGTTCTGTCAATTTTTGCTTCACATAGTTCAAAAGTATGATATTAAGTGCATACAGATTTAAAATTCTTATCTGAAGAATTGAAGTTTTCATCATTATTTAGTGATCTTCTTGTTTATTCCCAATAAAGGTTTTTCTGTAGTCTATTTGGTTCTCTATCAACTTAGCTACATCAGCATCATTCTGCTTAGTATTTGCATAGTATATCTATTCCAATCCTGTATACTTATGTTTTAGCTTTGTCTCTTATATACAGCATATAGCTAGATTTCATGCTTTCATCCATTGTAATAATCTATGTTTTTCAACTGGTGAGCTAAGTCAACTTCTATTTATTGTAACAGCTGAGGGTTGACTGCCAAGTTCAAAGGGCCTTTTTTAAGTATCTCTGGGTTTTCTGACTGCAACCTGAACACCCTAGTCAATTTCTGAACACTTTGCTTCTACTGACTCTCCCATAGGAAGTTAGCAAAAGTCCAATGACCTCCAAGAGTTAATTGGAGCTCATATTATAATGAAGATTTTATTTTATTAGCACAATTATGGGAGAAAGTCAATTAACGCAAGGGATGGTACACACAGGTCTAATCCATTTGATGTAAATAAATGCTTTGCACATTTCAATTGCTCTATATTCCTTCATCAAAGTGCATGGAAATGATTCATTAGGACTAAATTCTTCACAAGAAACAAACCAATTCTCTTAGGCTCACTAGGGTATCTCTACCAGTAAAATTTAAAAAGCAATCAAACTGAATAAGAAATCCTTTTTACAGGCATTTACATTGCAGAAGAACACGATTCTTGACAATCCAGAGTAAACAAAGTACAAATTATTCTCTCCTAATATATCTGAGAATTGAAGCTTAAATTATAACTAAAAAAGAATCCACAGTTTAACCAAAAAAATACATGAGTATTTATTGGTAATTCCCATGAGATTATATGTGATACATTTATATCATAGGACAACAAGTTCAAAACTATTAAGTTATAAATATAAAATTTATGTAGAATGTATATATATTAGATTTTATTTTGAATTTGCATGTGTGCCTATATTTGAATATTTGTTAATATAATAGCCCAGAAAAAACAAAGTGGAATGTGCAATACAGTCTTATTTAATGTTATGCTCTAAAATGTGTCAGTCTTCAACACTGTTCTTATAAGCAAAATGGCAGAAATACCAAATAGGATGCAATAAGACCAACTGAATAATGTGCAATGTCCAATATCTAGTAAAACTATAAAAGCTCTTTTGACAATAAATATTTTATTAAAGTTTAGACAAATATTTCTCTAAGCTTACAATGAGATTTTATTAAAAAACATATACCATCAATTGGATTCTTCATTATGCTTTCATGGAAAAGGGAACATACCCATCCAGACTTCGTTTTCTAAGCTCAGTGACTATCTTATTTTATTTGTCACATAATGGCAATATTAGCTTTTCAACTGTGAAACACGCTCTTTACACTATCAAAATAACTTGTGTAGAATGTAGTTCCTACATTTCAACAAAAAGACTATGCACCTCACTGTATATAGTAGCCCTTCAGCTATCCAGAACAGTTAAGGAATGAAGTGCT
The DNA here is from genome assembly GCA_004026885.1 of Lyroderma lyra. Taxonomy (NCBI): domain Eukaryota; kingdom Metazoa; phylum Chordata; class Mammalia; order Chiroptera; family Megadermatidae; genus Lyroderma; species Lyroderma lyra. The sequence goes on from PVJL010006065.1 coordinate 11,490, forward strand.
CTAATTAACTTAATTTACAGTTAATGCGTGGTGGTAGTAATGTATGTTGAGTTTTTTGTTTTGTTTTGTATTGTTTTAATCATGGTTAATTAGAGATGCAAAACAGTTATCCTACATTTAATTATTTGAATATGCATTTCTTTAGTCCCAGTAAAACTAAACAGTTTTTCCATGTCTGTAAATGAGTTGTGGTTCCCACATTTATATTGTCTGATCATAATCTTTGTTTCTCTAATCAAGTCACAGGAGTTCTTTATACAAGAAAGATACCATCCTTTTGTCTGTTTTATTTGTTGTGCATATTTCTAACACTTTGACACATGCCTTTTCATTTTGGCTATTTTTTGACAGATAAACATTTCTCATTTTTCCTTAATCATAGTTGTCAATCTTTTCCTCTATTAAAGCATGTTCTTTTTTTCTTGGCTAAGAGTCCCCTATGTGAATTGCGCTATCATTTAAAAATACTGCCAACTGTAAATTCAGATTAACTGGGTTTACAGACTACCATGTGTACAACTAATCCCTAAACTATCTCAAAGTCCCAGTTTTCACTTCCTTGCAAACCTTGGCCACTAAACGTCTACACAACAGACACCATTCACAAATCTATAGCACGCTCCCAGCCCAAAATAGATTCCTTTCTCAACCTCTTTTTTGGTTAATGGTACCACCTCCTCTCCTGACTAGAAATCAGGGAGGTACTTTTAATGGACTTCAGCCTTCATTTACCTTTATATTTTTTACATTCCTTCCATTTAAGAGCTTCTCAAACTCACTAAGATTCAACCCCCTCATTGCCAATCCAGGGCCTCTACAATAAGGCCTCTCCCACTTACCTCCCTAACCATTACCCAAGCATGAACCTTGTTGGTTCTGGCCAGCCTTCACAAGATGAGGCTACTGAACCTCAATGTCATGAGGATGCTATATCCACCTACAATATCTCCTTTCTTCTAAATACAACCCACCGATTTCCAGAAGCCTTCCCAAATAGACATCTCATTTTCCTGGCCTGTTCCTCATACTTTAGGAAGGAAAGAGCCTTAGAAAGTATCTTGTTTAAATCTCCCATTTTATAGAAGGGGATGAACTTGCCCCAAATCACAAGTTCCTCTTCACTACTGACTTGTCTATAATACACTATTCTACACTTTAAACTCTGATCTTTATGGACTTGAGGTTGAAAATGGTAACCTTGGGCATTTTCGGTTTTTGTCTTAGCTCTAATCTCCCCTAACAGCTAGCACTGTGCAGAAGTCATAATACATACTCCACAAAGTTTGCTGATTTGATCTAAACTGCCACATAAACACATGGACCATTCTCTATTTTTAAACATATTCTAGTCAAGGTATGACATTTTATAGACATTATTGATTTCAAATCATGTTCAAACGAAATCTATCTTCTTTATTAAAATATCTAAAATACCAAAAATTTCTGTTCTACTGTAAGCTCTGTGAGAGCAAAGATGACATGTCTTCCCTGGAATATAATGAGCAGTTTTACAAAATTTTGTTAAATGAATACTGGATGGAAGATATGACTATTTTCTAATGTCATTTTCATACTACCTATAATATTTTCCCATGTATAAAACAATAATTCTGTCTAAAACTGTTAGAACAAAATTGGGGGTCATCTTATACACAGGAGTAACTGGTTGAGAGGTTTTCTTAATGTTGGGTTAGAAAAAATAGGAGTCGTCTCATACATGGAGGTGTCTTATACACTGAAAAATATGGTTAAGTTGATGATAGATACCTATAAAAGATAAGCTCTAACATTCTTATTGCCACAGAATAGCACTAATCTAAAATTACTACAGTTACTATAAAGAAATGCTAATTCTCAATAGCCTTTTATAGTACCTTAATAACTGAGAAATTTGTCAGAAGTCTAACAACATGTTTGTGTGCAGATATGCTAATTAATACTGTTGACATTATACAAGTGTTATCATGGTGACTTTCTCCCTCTCCAGTGAAACAGTGGGAGGGTAATACAGCTCTTATCAAAGACAGCTGAAAAGGAGGGTTCCCTGGTGTTTTAGTGGCTAGGCCTCCGTTCTCTCAATGCTGCAGCCTGGGCTCATTCCCAGCCAGAGAACCACCCAAAAACAAATAAACAAAAAACAACAATGACAACAAAGACAGATGAAGAAATGTATCCTGGGTAAGTGAAGCTACCTCAAGGAAGCCCCACGCCCACAGCCACAGACAAGAGGGACAGCATCGCTAGCTGCAACATTCCATTCACTCACACCCTCACCCTATACCACAAACCCTCCATATCATCCTATTTCCCTGCAAAACCCAGAAAGTGAGAGAGTAGGAGTATGGGCACCTGAGGCATTAGCAGCCACATGCACTATGAAGTTGTTACTAAAACATAGCTCTTTCAAAATAGAGCCACCTTTTAAAAAGAAATGAAAAGGAAAAAGAGCCTTTTCCACAATTTTTAGAAAAGAATGACCCCTTCCATAAAACTAAAGGAAAAGAAAAGAAAGCTTTTCTACATATATCTTTTAGTTCCTTCTTGTTAGTGATAGCCTACAGGATTTTAGATAACAATTACACTCCCATCTAGCTGCTGGAAAATTTAGAGATGCTAAAAGTTTAGGATGCAACATGAATATGATGATCAGATTCTTAGACTTGCAAAGACCTAAAACCTGACCTCCCGCGCTTCCCAGCTAACTTGTGTGTGCCAGACAGTTAGGTACTTGGTGAAGAAGAATGAGGCTAGTGCAATTTCTTGTGTCCAATTCTAAATTACTCCCACAGATGAAGTGGTGCACTAGACTTGGCAACAAACAGAGGGCATTTGGCATGAAAAAAAGCCTGCAGAATTTGGGAATTTTTATAGCTAGTAAGCAGAAATGTTTTAATACATTTTCAAAAATAGTCTTAGAAATTCTAGAATGAGCAGGACCCTTCTCTGATACTAAACAACATACTGGCAGACAGATGCATGAAATTAAATTGTCTAGGCTATTTTAAAGAAGTATTATTCTTAATAAACAATGTGCGCCTTTTGCCAGCCAAGCACTCTCTCTTTGCCCTCTCTGGGCAATGGGACCACAGTCATTTCTATTCAGCATTTACACAGGACCCAGCACAAATAACCCCCCTTTTTATGAGCAGGTAATCTATATCAAGTTTTTTACTACAAAATCGTAAGCATGTTAATTCTGTAACATAACAATATCACACTCAAGCATACTATATGACATTTTAGGTGAAATGCTCAAATTGCTGTCCATCTCATGTGAGACATTCACATACAGGGTCCAGCGTTACTTCTGCCAGACCCTGTATATCACACAAGCACTTTATGATCTTCTGAGGCAAGAAGGATCTCAAAATTAGCACTGGGAGCAGAATTCAGGGTTTTGGCATTTACACACAATAGTCTCTCATGTCCCCTACCTACCACTGTGGATGTAGGGCTGTAAATCAGAAGGTGGCCTTGGTCACTGTTAAGGTCTCCTATTGACAATTATTCACCAGGACCACAGCATCCTCCCATCCTTCTCTAACTCTGTATTGATTTCCAACAATGCAATGAGAAAGCTCTCTGCAACCTAGCCATCAGACCTATTTCTGGTGAGCATAAATCCTCAAGGAGATAGAAATCTCTTCTTCCAATAAGTGTGGCAACCCTGGTCCAATCTCTCATCTAAATTCACATGTTTAAAATTACTGAAAATGATGATGATGTAGGTGATATCAGTTAACATTTATTGAATGTTCACTTTGTGATAATTACTAACATAAAATATATCACTGTGTTTTCCCAGAAGCCTGGTTCTGCAGTCAACAAAGAAAAATGGCTGTGGAGTCAGACAGAACTGGAGTAAGATTCCTGCAGTGCCCACTGTACTCAATAATCTTGGAAAACTCCTTCAGCCTCTTTGGGCTTCATTCTCATCAGATAAATGGTGATACTTTTGCCTACTCTGCCCTCTAACCAAAGGTAGTACAACTTTACAGAGAAATACCAGATAAAAGATGTGTAAGCTCATCAGAAACTGAAACATGCTCTTCACGTATATCAGGCTTGGGTAGACTTTAGTCCAAGATCACACAGCTGGTTCATGAGTGACCTGGAACTAAGGCCCAGGTGTCAGAACTCTCAGGCCAAGCAGACTTAGCGGCTGTTTCCCTCAGTTCTGCAGAGCAGAGATCACCAGTTGGCTTAGAAGGCAGCTCCACATAGGAACTCTGGATGGCTGACTCTCTGATCGCCTGAGACCAGCTCCTCATCCTCATGCATCACTGTCAGTGCAGCTACCTGTCTCTAAATTTCAAAACACACACACACACACACACACACACACTCATTCTCACACACTTATGCATCCTTTCAGTCCTATAGATGATCAGAACTCACACAACTGGTCCTGCAAGCAGGATTTGGTAAAATCCTGGGAAATTCTGGAACCATCAGCCTCTCACTATTCTTCAAGATGAAGATTTCCGGAGATGGGTAGGGTCATGAAATAAAAAGCTGTTTTGGGGGCAGCAATGTGTTATTCTAGCAACTGTTATTTCACTTTTCTAAATATTGTTGAGATCCAGTAACTCTCTTTAAAACATGTTCTTATTTAATTAGACTAGATGACACTATCTTATCACCCTTTTTATGACCAAGAAAATCATATTTTTTTCAAATAATTTTACTTCAGTTTGGGACTATACAAGAGGTTGGAACCTCCCTGCTTGTAGAGGTCATGGTTACCTTATGTAAACTTCTGAAAGACACTGCCAGAGGACAGCAGTCGCCAAATACATAATCCATACCACATTATTAATGTGTGTTTATAGACCATGGCATACCCTGACCTACATGTCCAAAAGAATTTACAAAGACACATGTACACTGTGGAACTCTAGACAGGCCCATGGTTTCCATTGTGGCCAAGACCTCATTTTTACTTCTCTGCCACAGTCAGGGCTGTGAAATTTTTTTCCCCTGTAGAGCTTTTTATATCACCACCCCTCACGACACCTACAAGCTTCATCAGCAAGAAAGATTATTTTCAATATTGCCAAATTGTTTGGGATCTTAAATGCCAAAATCTTGTGATGACAATGACTTACACAATTCTCAAAATAAATTGTGGCAGTAAACTTTGTGAGGCCAAGGTTCTCTTAGGATGGAAAAAAATAATAATAAATCTGTTATCCCTAGAAAGGAAATGAAAGTTCAACAGATTCTGCCAGAATTTCAGCATCCAAGAAAGAACACTGTAAACTTAGGGCAGGGAAAGTGAGTAGGGAGTTATGTTTCCTCTAAATCTCAATGGTGACCAGAAAGTCAGAGAGTTCCATTTGCCTGTGGCTGGACAAAAGAAAAAGCACTGGCTGGGGCGTTGGGGAACGTGTTGAGAGAGGGTGTGAGTACGCAACCGTTGCAGCAGCAGCAGTCTCAAGAGCCTCTGTGGTTACCTCGATAAGGAGGCAGAGAACACGGTCATGTCCTTGCCGGCGCAGAGACACAGTCCGGAATCCCCCAACAGTTAGACTCACCTTGTTCATTCCCTGGACTCCCTGCCCAGCCCAGATTTGTTTTAGGGACAGAGGCGTAGCTGGAGCAACTGCACCCCCAACGCACCATCCCTACCCCCACCTTTATGGTACTCCATAAACTGCAGCAACAGGGCATTTCGGCTGGATGGAGGAAAATGCCCTGGCTTCAAAATAACATAGCCACAAGCTCTTCATAAATCAGTTTAGCCAGCAAATGGGTTGGCGGCGCCCCGCACTGAGGCTCAGGGTTTGTAACTCGCGAGTGGTTCTCTAAGCTGAACCCACATGGGGACGGGGCAGTGTCCCAGCCTGTCCTTCGGCCCGTGGAATGCCCCATTGTACTCAGAAAACACCGCGGATGCGTGGCGTGCAACCAGACATTAGTGAGCGGCACAAGCTAGGTACCACGAGCTCTATCTGGGTGTTCTCAAAAGGCGGCAAGGGAACACACACTCTCCGGGGAGAGAAGAGCCAAAGAGTAGAAAGGAGGAGAGACGCGACAAAACTCGGCCAGGAAAAGAAAGAAAAAACAGAAATGGTGAAAGAGAAAGAGAATCAAAGTGAGAGAGGAAAAAGGACGGAGAAGGCAAGAGTGAGCATCCAGGAACAGACAAGATCAGGAGCACAAGAAACAGGGAAAGGCAAATAGAGAGAGGAAGCGAGAATAAAAGGGAGGAAAGAATGTGAGAGTGGGAAAGAGGAAGAGAGAACGAAAAGGAGAGTTCAGAACCGGGGTGCGGAGTAAAGAACAGCGGGGACAGGAGGAACTCAGGGACGCTACAGACAGAGCGCTTGTTTTTCTAGCGCCCCAATGCAGAATCCGCGTGCTGTACCCTGTCCCGGCGGTTGCCGGAGGCGCCTCTTTGTGCCCTCCCGGCCACTTCCCTCACACAAGCTCCCAGCCACCATGTAAGCCCACCTGCGAACAGAGTAGCAGTACTTTGCCAGAGAGGACAGGCTTCGAGCGTGCGCTAGGGCTCCTGGCTCCTGCCCAGGAGGGGCGCAAACCATTGGGTGCCGTGTGCGCACTGGGTCACCGGCCCCGGCTATCTGTACCTCCACGCACTCCGCCTGCCAAGGCCCAGGTCCGCTCTGGAGCTACAGGGCCCCGCTCTGCGGCAGGCTCTCACTCACCTGGACGGTCTCAGTCTGGCGTCGCGCTTGCCGTCCACCACGGCAGGCACGCAGCTGGTAAGCTCGGTCCAGTCGGCGTGCAGACCGCAGCTCCAGCCGGTGGAGAACCTGGAGAAGAGCCAGGTCTCTCGCTTACCCGGCCGGTGGCAAGTGCATTTCTTCTGACCCACGCGGCATTCGCAGGGCTGCTCCAGCTGGATGTTGCGCACCAGGTGGCGGCCGAAAGTGGTGCCTCCCGTCTTCTGGATGTGCAGGAACACGATCAGATCATCGCCCTTGATGTCGAAGTCTACCTTGCGTAGAAGGTCGCCGCGACTGAAATTGTAATGGGGCATGAACCTGGCGGAGTTCTCATCCTCCGTGCGGTATGGGTCTGGCATCGGGGAGCTGAATGCCTGCAGGCGGAGGAGCTGGCATTCTGTGCCGGGGCACACGTATTGGAGGACGACCACGGCAAATAGGAAGAGCATCACCAAAGCCAGCAGCAGCTTGTTGGATTTCTCATCCATGTTCCCGACGCTGGGGGAAACCCAAGCTCGTTACGTCAATCTCTCAGCTCAGCCCGCGCTCGCCGTTCACCCGCAAATCCCCTACCCCTGTCGCCGCTGTTGCGCCCCCTGTCCCCTTCCACTCCACACCGAGTAGTCCAACGCGGCGGCAGCGGCAGTAGCGGCGCCCTTCCCCGCTTCCTTCCTTCCCGACAGGCTCAGCGCTGTGGCTTCTGCCGCACACTGCCCCCCTCCCCCCAACTCCTTCCCGCTGGCCGGCTGCCCTCTCCCCGCCCCAGAGCTCTCCTGGGCCGCTTAGCGGGGTTTCGTACTCGCGGGATCCCGGCTACCCAACTCAACTCACACACCCAGGTCCGAGCCCCTGCATGTTTCCTTCCACTCTCGGTTGCTCCATGGCTTCCATCCCCATTCCTCTTCGCCCATTGGACTCTTTCTGGCGCTTCTTCCCCTAGTCTCCTTGGCGCACACCCGCTGTCTTCCTGCCTACCGTAACGAGCTCCCTCCCCAATCGCCCGAAGCCTTGCTTTTGCTTGCACCTGGTTGCCCACCTGGGAGGCCGCGTCGAGTGATAGGAGGCGGGGGTTCGGAGTTCCCCTGGGGGAAGGAGCCCGACTTGCAAGCGAAGACGCTGGGCTGCCGGTGCCCGCGGAATCTTGGGGAGCGATCCGCTGCGTAGCCAAATATGCGCCGCGCCCCTCGGAGCCCCCGAGCCCCATCGCCATGGGCCAGCTGAAACTTTGCACCTTTCCCTTGCCCCTTGCTGCTGCCATCCCTCCCCGCACATCTCCCATGAGCGCGAGTCGGGTTTCCGCCTAAAATGTACCTGGATAGGGGGCCGAAAATCTTGGAGAAGATCGCACCGAGCACGTGCTTCAGCGAGTGGCCCAGGGCGGCCAGGCCCCGAGTGAGCAGGGCCCTACAGAGGGAGCCTAGGTCCCAGCGTCTCCTGAGGTCGCGCATCCGCCTGCGGCGGCCCTGGAGCAGCAGCACGAAGAGTGGGGCACTCGAGGCACCCGCCAGGGAGGAAGCCTCCTTTAGGGGCTCGTCCAGAAGCAGCTGGGAGTTGAATCCGCGAGACACACCCCTAGGAGGGCCTGCGAGGACTGAGGCGGCGACTGATCCGGGCCGGCTCGATGCCAATTCGGCCTCTGCTCTGGAATGCCGGCGGGGACAGGTGGTGCGGGCGGGCGCTCCACGCTCCGGTTGCAGCGGCGGCCGGAGAGCTGGGGCTGCACACGCAGTCATTGCCATTACCCCCTTCAGGCAACTCAGGGTACTAAAGATCAGGAGCAAGCTTGAATTTATGTAATAATGCCCCACGCCTAAGAGCTCACTCGAGCCACTTCACAAGCACAGTACCTGGTTTTTCTCTTGTCTTGGAGAACGTTGGTCACTCCAGTGAATACATCACTTCACTTTGGCTAGTCATTTCAACCTCCCCTAAAATAGCAAAGACGCAAATTGAACCTCTCTCTCTTTGCCAATTTCTATTCTCCAATGGATGCGGGGACATTTTCTAAAAAGGTAACTCAGCATGAAGGAGAAGCATGGCCAAAAAACATTACAGAACGGGAATGTGAGCTGAATCACCAGCATCAAGCCCCATGCCTACAGAAAGGCTTCACTTATATAAGGTTTACTGAAGGAAAGATACATGACTAAATACTACATTAGAGTGGACCCATCCAATCCAAGGCGATGTGACAAATGAGGAAACTGAGGCCCAGAGAGGGGAAGGATTGTGCCCAAGGTCACACAGCCGTGCCCAAGGGTTTGAACCCAAGAAACCAGGTAACATCCACCGATTCCCTGTTAACATCTCCTCTAATATAAAGGTGCAGACCATCAAGTCTAAGTGCCCAAAAGGCTTTTTTTTGCCTGCAGGACCAGGAATATAAGGATTAGCAAGAAAAGAAAGGGATGTCCCTTCAAGACAAATTTCCCAGGAACTCAGGACTCAGACTGTTCACATATGATTGATCAGGTGATGCTTGCTGTATACAGGGAATGGTGTTTCCATGAATGAATGTCCACTTTGTTCAGTCATACTACTCCAGAAGTGGCATGGGTTGGCTGCAGTGTTTCAGAACAGCGCTGTTGAAGCTGGAGGTGGACAGTGAGTCCTGGTGTGGGAAAAAGTCCCTCCAGAGACAGGCTCCCTGTGTTTCCCTTGGAACACTTGGTCACTTGCTGAGCTCTGCTGCATCCCTCTTGTTTTTTCTGTGCGACAAAGCAGCAAGCACTGGTCTTTGGGTAACTGTGACAATTGCCTTTGGGCAATTCCAAAAGTGAGGTTGTTTACCTACTGCTCTAATCTAGGTAGTGTCAATGGAGACACAGGCCAATTAAGGAAGGGGCCTTTCTTGGGCAATTTCTAGCTCCCATCAGACTTTCCCAGTCCTCCCATATGCTCCCAAGCAGGCATGACAGAATCTTGGAAATCTTGCATTTCAGGCATTCTACCTGTTCTGGGGCTCCAGGGGGACACTGACTGCTGAACTTGTACTAAAGAGCCAGGTGCAGCAACTTACATGATAGGTCTCTTGGCTTTCCTGAGAGCTCACCTGACCCTCAGGCTTGTGGGACAAGCCTACTCCCCCAGAGGGCAGGTAACCGTGTGAGCCAGGGAAGTGGGAAGCCATGGAGATGGGACAGGAGCTCAATTTGCCAGCTGTCCTTACCTTCTCCTTGGCCACCCACATGGTCAACTTCTTTAGTCTGTCCAGTAGGTGGCTCTCCTAATGTTGCCATATGAAGACCCTTTGCCATTAAACTATTGCAATGGCATTCATTGAGGGTCCCAAGAAAACACTTCTGGAACAGGTGAGTCAGTCACACATTCATGCATCCAGCAACTAACTCTGGAGATTCTACTCTGATATTAATGAGATTGGAGCAAGAGGAAGTGTGCTGGGTGGAGGAGGTAACCAGTACAGGGAAGAATCAGGATTTACTCATTTAGGTGGTGAAAAGGAACACATACATACACATGTGTGAGCATACACACACATGCAAACACACAGCCAGACTCTCAGAGAAAGGAGCAGTCAGGTTGGTAGTTGCAGAGCAAAAGAAGGGAGAGGATGGGGCTATAGTCCAATTTCTGAGATTTAATATGTCACTGATGTTCTACTATGAATACCAAAGAGTATAACAGCTCTCTGGAGTATATTTGCAAGCCTTTGCCCCATGCTGTAAGAACAACAAAGAGGGAGTTCCCTGGTGGTGTAGTGGCTTAAGGCTTCGGTGATGGCACTGTCAGTGCTGCGGCCTGGGTTCGATTCCCAGTCAGGGAGCTACCCACATACCAAAAAGCAAAAAAAAATAAAATAAAAATAAAGAACAACAAAGAAATTATTCTGTAGTGATAGATTTCATATATCAGGACTCTTACAAAATGGAAAAATAACTGTCTTTGTGGGGAGCAGGGGTCTCACAAGTCTCAGAGGACTCCTCTTGGGGCGAAGACACTCCCTGTTAAGAGGGATTTCTTCTTCTGTGTGTCCCAAGAGCATGTTCTCCTGAAGCCAGGCCTGGGCCTTGGCAGGAAGTTCCAAGGCTTCTTGCATTCCTGGACAGTGCCCACCTCCCAGGAGCTGATTCCTTTCAGGAACTGAATAACAATGTCCTGATATTCAGAAATCAGCTCTATTTAGAAAATCACTGTGGGATGCAAAAAAAGAGAACTGGCTGAATTGCCAGCACTCTGGTTTTCCATCTTCTTATTGTTTAGACCCACCTGAGTTGCTGTGTGTATGTATATTTGGCATTCAGTACTTGGAAAGTGGGGAGAACTCTGCAGTCTGAGCGGGGCTTCTGGCAGTCTCCACAGTGTGATAGGTGTTTCAATTGTTTTTCCAGAACCAAGCTTCCTTGGTTTCCACAAAACGTTGATGATTCTGGGAGTGAGCATAAAGGTCGCCCTGACTTGCATACTAAGTGATGTACCTCCAGACATCCATTTGGTTGCTGAGAGGACAGCAGGAAATACTTGAAAGAGCACCAGCCTGGGAGTCCAGAGACCTGGGTTCTTGTATTGACTCTGCCACTAATAAGAACCTATATGAAGAAGCCACTTGCTCGTTCTTGGGCTCAGCTTTCCTGTTTGTAAGAAGGCAAAATTGATACAGTGATTCAAAGGGTATTTTCCTGACTTCACATTATAAGTCATACGTTTTCGTGTCTTTCTCAAGAGCTAAGTGCTGCCAAACCCCAGTGCCTCATTGCAGGGAAAAGCTGTAGGCTTAGTCCTTGATGCTTTCTATGACAGTGACAATTTTGAGACTCACCAGGCAATCAGCAGCTGAACTTATTCTGGGCCTATATAACAGGTGTCAGCAGGGCTGCCTGTTCAAATTGGCACAGAAAAAGTAAAAACGTAATGTCAAAGAAAGTGCACTCTTTATAGTTTGGCATAAGACACTAACAAAATATGTTTCTCCCTTTATACTGAGCATTATGCTCAACCCTTTCTTTCCAACTGTCACTATTAAAAAAAAAATCATGCTCTCAATAATAGATGATTTTTTTGTCACAAATATTAAAGGCATGCAAAGTATTAAGTCAATCTGTTTCTGTTTTTATGAATGTATCCAAACTGAATGAGCAGCAGTATTTAATGAAAGAGCTGCTCTGAAATTCAAGCTTCAATATTACAAGCAGTTTGGTGTGTTATATATATAATTCTTAAAAGTCATCTATCCCCACTCCCAAAAAAAACATCGAGTTTTATTTGTTTAGCCTTACAAAACAAGGGGCTCAATGAATTAAAAGAGCAGAATAACACCAGGGTGATGTGTATACTAAAGAAATGACTGCTGCAAAGGCAAGATAAGACCTGGAATGAGGTTCATGGAAGCCTAAACATACAGACCAGTGACTGTCCTCCTGATAAGCGATTCCCACCATTTCAGTAATATGAAACTCCCACTTCTTGCTGACAATGAATGGAAGAGTCAGTTCATGCAGGGCTTTTAAAGCTATGGTAACCAAAGGCCTGGTGACCTAGGCAGCAGACCGGACTTTTCCTGTGACAGTTACTTCACTTCCTTGGCATCAGTTTCTGCTCTTATAAAATAGCTTGGCTAGCTACCTTCAGAAAGCTGGTTAAGGGGTATAATAAAGAGGAATTCAATCTCAAATGAGCTTTTTTAAAAAAGAAAGAGCAAAGGCTTGAAAAGCCCATCACCCTGGTGTTACCGGAAAATGGGGTGCCCTCATCGGCATAGTGTCCAGGTTCTTGGTATCTCGAGCAAAGAATTGAACAAGACAAACACAAAAGTAAAGAGGTGAAACAAAGTGATAGTTTATTGAAGAGAAAGTACACTCCAAAGAGGTAGGAGCAGGCTCGAGCAAGGAGAGTGGCTCAGGAGCACCGATTAACAAGGCTTTGGTACTTTTATTTTCTTCTGTGCCTTCAGGGGAGACACCTCTGGGTGTGGAGTCTCTTGATTGACAAGTCTGATTGACAGGCCTGAGACATCAGCTTTCTTTTATTGTTCCTGTCTCCTTTCCAAATTCAATTACCTCCTGTGATTGCCTTATCTTGGGGCAGGGATTACTACTGAAAGAGTGGTATCAAGGCTGTGGCAACTATTCCAGCAGGGGAGTCTCATGGGAGGGGTCCCAAGATCCCCCTATTCTATCTGCCTTCCTCACATTTTCTTGAGAGATGTGATCTCCACAAATCTTTATGGGAAGCTGAGGGACTGAAGGTCTCATCTTCTGTATCTGCTACCTGCTGAAGGTGGTCATTGTCCCTACCTATTGGGGATCCAGGAGCTCTCTCCCTAACAGATCTAAAGGGGGAAGGGGTCTCGAGATCCGCCATGTTGACTCCTTTGGTCGAGATGGGCTGGGAGACTTGCCAGGTGACATCTGCATTCCAAAGGCCCCTAGATAGGAGAACCAGATCCAGTTAGTAAGTTCAAAAGCTTTGGTCCAAAAGGTAAGCCTCAATGCCATCGCTGCAGGGTGGCTACATGACAGATTTGATTAGCCCTTTGGTGCCTGCATCCTGCTGATTTTGGTCTCCACCTGCCCCCCCAGGTGCCACCGCCTATCCAGGAATGGCCTGGGGATGATACAATTAACAAACACAGATTCACAGTCACAAGGATGATTAGCTAAAATCTAGCATACCCAGCTAATAAAGTTTTATTATCATGTATCACAAATTTTAGGATGGCTAACCAGGACTAGAGACAGACATTTTGGAAATACAATTAGCAAACACAAGTTACAAGTTCTTCTCTGAATAATTAGCTCAAACCAGGGCAAAGGACATCTGAGAGATACAGATTAAAAGCCTATTGTTTAAGTTTTGGGGTATTGCCTAAAGCAGGAGGCAGAATGAAGACATTCCATGATTCAAGTTAGGAGCAATCTGTTGTTTAAGCTAGAGTTAAAGTAAAACTGATTGAGAGGGTGATTAAGGCTATGGACTAGGAAAAAGGTGAAACTGAGAGTTCAAGAACTAGGGAAGAGGAGTCTATAGTGAGGTGGGTGGATGGCTATGCACCTAATTGTTACTTATACTGGCTTTGCCCCCCTCTATCCCATGTCTTTATCTGTTCTCTTTTCTCACCCTCCCCCTGATATGGGCCAAACAGAGTAGCCATCCCCCCACTTCACTAAAGGACTCTCTTTTCCTTGTTCTTTAGCTCCCAGTTTCACCTTTTCCTAGTCTAAAGTCTTAATCGCTCTCCTTATCAATTTTCTCTGGCTCCTCACCCCAAGCAACAGATGTCCCCCGTGGGTAATTACTTCAAAACTTGTAACTCATGTCTCCAGCTTGCTGATTACAATCACCTACAGGCAAGCACCCCTTCCAGGCCTGTCTGGACCTAGACAGGGGATAACACCTGAATGACCAGTTGAGCCAGAAGTCAAAAAGCCGCAGGCCCAAAGAACTCTCCATCCTAAAACCATCTAGTGACAGGGGCTTTAAAACCTATTTCTTAGATCAATGCCTTTAAAACTACTAACTAAATTAATTTCTCTTCATCAGGATACAAGTGGTACCCCAACAAGACTTCCAGCCCACCTTGACCAAAGGAGTCAACATGGTGAATCTCGAGAACCCCTCCCCTTTTAGATCAGATAGTGTGAGAGCTCCATGGATCCCTAATAGGTAGGGACAACGACCATTCTCAGCAGGAAGCAGATGCAGAAGAGGAGACCTTCAGCCCCTCAACTTCCCATAGATATTGGGGGAATCACATCTCTCAAAGAAATGTGAGGAAGGCAGGTAGAATAGGGGAGATCTTGGGACCCCTCCCATGAGACTTGCCCTGCTGGATAGTCACCACCTTAGTACCACCCTCTCATTAGTAGTCCCCACCCCAAGGTGAGTAACCTCAGGAAAATTTCAGGGGAAAAGTTAGCTAATACAAGGAAGTTAGAGGACACAAAATAGCCAACCAGTTTGGGCCAGTTCCTAACGCCTGCGCAGTGAGAGTTGCAGTGACCTTCATCTCACCTGGGCCTCATTATACCATCATTGTAATATCATACATATGCCCGGAAGTTCATTAATATCATTATAACAGACTGAACTCTGGGAAAGGACATGCACAGTCAGAAGGCGTTATGTAATAGACCTCTTGTCAATCAAACTTGTCAATCAAGAGACCCCACGCCCAGAGTGTATCCCCTGAAGACATGGAGGAAAATAAAAGGACCAAAGTCTCGTTGATTGGGGCTCTTGAGCCACTCTCCTTGCTCAAGCCCGCTCCTACCTCTTTGGAGTGTACTTTCCCTTCAATAAACTATCCCTTTGTTTCTCCTCTTTACTTTTGTGTGTGTCTCGTTTAATTCCTTGCTTGAGATACAAAGAACCTGGACGTTGTGTCGACAAGGACACCCCATTTTCCGGTAACACCCCCATAACCTCTCCACTGTTCTCCTGGCTGATGTCCTGTGGGGGATGAAAGCCTCTGATCCATTCAATCACACTAAGTGATATATGTACATGTAATTCCTTCCAGGAGACATCTACAAGGGAAGAGGAAGAGGGCAATGCTTACCTCTGATGAAAGATCCTTGCAGTGAAATACTATGAAATATTTATAACAAGGAAGTTGAGGAGATGCTAAGAAAGCTGAGGTGGACAGTAGAAGAGACTAATAAGTGGAGAACTTACAAGGCCAAACCCACTCAAACTATGGACACTAATTTTCAGCTTCCTTCACTTCTAGTTGACGTGGCAACAGCAGTTTCAATTTAATCAGCTGGTCAAAGCACAGCAGTCAGATTGAAATACAGGGTCACTTTTGCATTCATCCTGCATGAGCCAAAGCTAGGTAAGCCCTTCTGTCCACTGAGTGAGTGCTGAGCTGGCAGCACCAGTTCACCATGGCAGAGTAGAAAGAGTACCAAGCTGAATGCCATGCAAACAATGTTGGTGGCTCTTCTGCCTCTAGCTCACTGTGTGGTCCTGGGCCAGTTGCTTGACATTCTGGAATTTAGGTGCTTACCCTGGTAAACTGAGGGGCTGCATTAGATTATCCTGGAGGCCCATCTTAACTGGAGCTTTCTGTGATCTAAGCTAAACTAAGGAGAAGAGCTGGAGAGGGACCCCACTCTCTCAGGCCTTTGTGTTGAGCAAAAATCCACTACGGAAGATGAGCCTCCAGCCGGTAGTTGAGTCAGAAAAGAAGAAGAACTAAACTAAAGAGAAAATTTTCTTGGATCACAGGAGTAAGACACAAACTTGAAAATAAAGCTTTTGGGCTTCTACTGAATTGGATGGTAAAGTCAAAACTGAAAGACTAGGAAAATGAGTTGAGAACTGCTCTCCAGCTGACACAAAGCCCTAGGTAGGTTTTAATAATGATAATAACAATAAGAATAGCCTTACCTAGCTCACAGTCTCACATTTGTTTTGGTACTATGGGATCTTGGTGAGAGAGGAGCACACTCATTGCTGACCTGCTGACTGGTCTCTGTGGGAGTTCTAATTTTGAATAATAAAATAGAAGAGATGAAAATTACATCTTAAAGCATCATGAAGAATTTGGAGAAGGGGGGTTCCCTTGTGCTTCCCTGGTAGTGTAGTGGCTAGGCTTCGGTGCTGTCACTGCCAAGGCCTGAGTTCTATCTGTGCTCATGGAACCAACCAAAAAAAAAGAAAGAAAAAAAAAAACAATTAGGAGAAATCTAGCCTCAAGACCAAGCTTGCTTCTAGGAAAATAATTTCTTCATCACTCGAATGTGCTTGAAGGGGAATGCCTTAAAAGAATAACCCAAGAAAAAAGAAAATTAGTTTAGAGGAATCATACATGTCACAGACTACATGAAAATTAATTTCTAATAAGACAGCTAGTAAGAGCCCACTGAAGCTCTTAAGTGGGTTTGACAGCAAAACCTGGAAATGGACTTACTTTTTATGTACATATTTTCAAAATCCAAATTTAACCAAATGGCATTAGGATGCACAAAACTACAATATTAGAACAGTGGCGGTAGGTTGGGGAATCAACTTGATAAATGACACTTTGATCTTTCACCGCTGAAGAAAGTTGTCTTAGTAGATATCATCTTGTGGAATATTTAGCTGAAGCAGAAGATAATATGCAAATTCCTAATGAGAAGAGACAAAATAGAGCTGGCAGGGTGGAAGGGTTAGAAATGTAAATAGGGGTGGTCAAGGGCAGGGCAACCTATCAAGGATGCCAGCTCCAAGGCTCTGCACAGTGATCGTGGATGGCTGGCCACAGTGATGTCTCCTGTAAGCTGACTCCAGAATGCTGAACAAACTATGCCAATAATAGCTCCTGTACTAAATACCTATTATGTGTCAGGCACTTTGCTAGACACTTAATATGCTCTTTCTCAAGTTACTTTCCCAGCAACCCCCTGAAGTAATTACTTCTGTTGTATTTATTCCACAGATGATTAAACTGGGGTTAAAAGTTATAGCCAAACAGCTAGGATGTAGTGGAGCTGGGATTCGAACTCAAATCTGTCTAATCCCACAGGCTGTAATAACTGATGCTCCAGTGATCCTCATCCAGCTCAAGGATGCCTGGGCATAAGCTGGAGAGTATTAGGCATCCTATCCCAGTATGGAATATATCAAGAGACTTAGATAGGCATCATCCTAGGTGAGAGAGCTGGGCAGAGAGGGATCATGGTATATGCGTATGTGTGTGTACTCATGCACATACTCTGAGAGCACTGAAAGAAATAGAGGACTGGGGCCCAAAGCCTGAATTTTAGTAAAGAGGGAAGCAGAGATCCAAACACTGCTGATTGGCCAATTCAATACATACACAATCTTGGGATGTTATCTGCATTTTCTAATAATGTTTTTTTTGGAAGTGTCACAGCAACTTAATCTGGTCTACTAAGCAATAACTTTCTCAAAGGCTAGGGCCTTGGTTTCTTCATTTAAAAGAATTTCCGATAGTGCCCAATAACAATAATATTTGGTCTAAGACTTCTCAGTTTACCAAATACTTTCACAAACACTGACTAGACGTCCACAACAACTTGGCAAAGCAGCAGCTGTTATCATCTTCACACTATGAGTAAGGAAATGGAATCTCTAGATGCTGAAGGAACTTCGCCAAGAGCACACAGCTTTCATGGAGTTGCCATTGCTGACCAATCCCTTAATCCCCCCAAGTACATACACATGCCAACAAAAGATAATGCCCAAGGCACCTTGCAAAGGATCTGGCATAGGTGCTCAGAATATGTCAGTTTTTCCCTTACTTGACAACTTAAAACAACAAAAAAACGTTTTTTCCACTAACTACATTCTACAGGTACACCACCCCCAATATCTTCACCAGAGACTGATCCATTTTTCTCAGAAAACTTACCATCCATGTAAGAAAATATGGCTAACATGCATGAACCTATGGATAGTGAATGACTGACTCAGCTGTGGCACTAGCTCTAATGCAGTGAGAACTCAGAGGACATACCACACTGGGTTGGAGTGATCAGAAGTTTCCTAGCCAACATTGCAAGGATCTGGAAAAATCAATCATCAAAACCCCTTTTTTGTCTTGATCCCAGAAAGAGGAAATTTTGCTAACAGAACTGTTTTGATCACCTTTCGTTGTGCTCAATGCACCCAGACCTTGCTTGTCAATGAGGTTGTATAAAACATTTCCTAACTCTTCCCAACTACCAATCCCACCCTCTATCTGTGGCACCAAGAGCATGGCATTTTGGGTTCTTTCATCAAGACAGCAGTGTGTGGCCTCACAAGCACAATATAGGCTATGTCAACATCCACAACCACACTGGAGAACAAATAATTGATATTTTAGACCAAGTCAATAATCTACTTTTTTGCACAGAGAAAAGAGAGCAGGACACCATCTAAATAAAATAAAAGACACTCTGCACTTTACCCTAAATGTTTCCATTGTTCCAGATCTTACCAGTGGTTGGGTTGTAGGTCAAAGCAGAAACTGACATTTGTTTCGGAGTCTTCTGGAAGAGAACCAGATAATGAATTACCAAATGAACAGTTTTTGGCTCTCTTATCAAGGACATATCTTAAGCCAGTTGAGATGCTAGAATACTGCGACAGTAGCAAACTAACAATAATGACAACAGTTTGCCAAGATGATGCAAGTACAGAATACAGGACAGACTATTTTCTGTGCTAGCTGCAATTGGGAAATATGGCTAGATGAGATTACCATGCACTTTAGATGCTCATACCATGACATCCTAAAGAGAGACATTTTATATTAGATATCAACTGAAATTGTTTTCTAAATTTTTTAATTGAGGTAACATTAGTTTTTAACATTATATGTGTTTCAGGTATACAAAATTATAATTCAATATCAGTATACACTATAATGTGCTCACCGCCAAAAATCTTTCCATCATCACCATACTTTTGACCCCCTGTACCCATTTCACCTTCCCCATAAACCCTTTCCCCTCTTCTAACCATCAATCTGTTGTCTGTATCTATGGGTTTGCTTTTGTTTTGTTTTTCTTTGTTCATTTCTTTATACCATATATGAGTGAAATCATAAGGTTTCAGTCTTGTCCATCTGACTTATTTCACTTAGCATAATACCATCAAGGTCCATCCATGTTGCCCCAAATGGCAATATTTCATCCTTTTTTATGGCTGAGTAGTAAATTTTTTATTTAACACTCATCTCACCAAAAACCAGACAGCTGTCAGATTTTGTCACATGATGAGGGAGGCTTAGTATGTTATAGAAAACCCACTATGAAGACATTATTTTATTCTTCAAGGCTCCTTTATACTCTATTATACACCAAAGCTTGTAGCATAATATTCAAAAAAAACCCGAGACTTAAGCTGAATTGTGCCCCACAATACCCTGGAAATTAATCTAAAATGACAAGGCAGAAGTCCATCTTAGAAATATTTACAGACCATTTTTCATGTAATAGAACATAAGAACTCTCCCAAAGCCAAAGAAATAAAGTTCTCTGAGCAGGTCCTTTTCCTGCCCTTCCTATCTCAGAAGTTCAATGCAAAGGCTCCTTCCTGGTCAGTGCTTCAGGCTATTCTTTATCTCCGTAACCTGAGTGTCTTTGCAGAGATTAATCCAGGTCAAGTGTCAGGCTCACTCTCCAATATTCAGTAAATTCTGAGTCAAGTCCTGGCTCCAATTAGTTGACTCCATTGTAAATCTTTTTCAATTCAATGGATGGCTTGGCTCTTCTTTCTTGAGGAGTGGAATCTCTTGGGCAGGGATTGGATTTCACTTTCCATGTCTCCACTGCTTGCACCAAGGTTACTAATAATATTCTACACAGGGGGGTCATATTGAGAGCAAGCTGGAATCCACATCATGAAGCCTGCAGCCTGTACCAAGCCTCCACGAGGAGACTGAGTCACCTTAAGCAGACAGTCACCCCTGGGCTACTTCGAGAAAGGTCCAAGTCAACCCTGTCTGGGACACAGCATCTTCCTTTCTATATCAGACCCATTCTTCCAGACTTCCCATCCACATTTGGAATCATGCTTCAATGTCCAAGGGGGAATAAAGAAATGTGAGGAACACTTCAGGTGTTACCTCCATCAAAGTATTAGGGACTCAGAGCATTCCCTTCCCTAAAGCACAGTTTTAAAATGAATGAATGAATCATAAGATGCTGGCTTATACCAGCCTAAGAATGAATAAGACCATTGGAGGAGCTGGAAGAATACACTTTCTGGAGTCAGACCAGGATTTGGATCTGTCTTATTCCTTACTAGCTGTGTGGGCTTAGGTAAGTACTTAGCCTTATGGAGCCTCAGTTTTCTCCTCTGTATAATGGAAATAAAATGAATCATCTATCGTTTAAAGTATGCAAGAAAAATTAGAGGGATAATGTATGTAGCACAATTTTATAGGCCCTGGCAGAAAATGGGTATCCAAGGAAGGGCAGATCTTGTTTTTGAACAAGACAGGAAAGATGGCTGAATCTTTCCTAGTGTTCTTCAAATCCTGGGTAAATGCCTATATCCCTTCTGCTCAAGAATTACTCTTCTCAGATAAATAATGGAATTTCTACATACGCTTTACTATAATGTTTCTTCTGCCTTCAGGTTTTTAATTATCCAAGAAATTCATGACTATAAATTCTATGAGAATTCAAGTCAAAGAAAACACAAAAATTCACTTGACCCCTAGAAATTTATTCCCCTCCCCTCATGTAATTACTGTTTTCAGGGTTTTTTTGGTAGATTGGGGCATTTTTGTAAGCAATGCACAGATGAATACATATCTAAAAATATGCAGTATTGTTTTATATGGGCTTTTAAAAATATGTTTTATATGTATGTTTTAATATTTTATTGAAGTATAATATGCATGTGAACATGGCATAAAATGTACAGCTTGATCAATTTTCACAAACTAAACACACATGTAATCAGTACTCATATCAAGAAACATTACCATCAATCCAAATGCCTCTTTTGTGCTCCTTGCCAGGCAGTAAATTTCCAACAGTGGCCACTCTTCTGACATATCAGCATAAATTAATTTTGCCTGCTTTTGTATTTTATATAAATCTAATCATACAGTGTATCAGTTTTACGAGTAAGCTGCTGTGTAACAAATTACCACAAGCTCTGCAGCTTAAAATAAATCTGTCTCACAGTTTCTATAGGTCAAAAACGCAGGCACAGTGTGGCTGAATTCTCTTCTTGAGGCCTTACAGGGCTGAAAATCAAAGTGTTGGTCAGGGCTGGGCTCTTATTTAGAGCTTTGGTACTTTTCCATGCTCACTGGCTGCTGAAAGAAATAATTTCCTTATACACTCAGTCCTTGTTTTCTTGCTGGCTGTCAACCAGGGTTTATTATCAGCAACTATGGGCCACTTACATTCCATGTCACAACGCTTCCTCTACTTTAAAGCCAGCAACAGAGAGCTTCTCTCATGTTAACTCTCCCTTGTGTTTCAACTTTCTGATTCCATCTTCTGCAAATAGGCAAGGAGCATGCTGTGCTTTTAAAGATGCTTTTGATTAGGTCAAGTCTACCTATCTTAAGGTTCACTGATTTGAGACTATAATGAAATCTGCAGAATTCATTTACAGCAGCACCTTGATTAGTGTTTTTCTGAATAACTAGTGGAAGGTATGTGTACACCATCCTGCAGGAATCTTGCAGGGCCATCTTAGTTTTCTGCCTACCATATGCATTATGTTCTCTTTCATGTTTGGCTTGTCTGACTTCTTTCACTCAATATGATGTTTGTGAGATTCATCCATATTGTGAGAAACAGGGATTTTGGTGAACATGTGTACATACTGAAATAAACACTTTTGTTATGAGGCACTAAGATTTTGGAGTTCTTTGTTATCACAAAATAACCCAGCCTAACTTGACTGATACAGAAACCTGGAAATGGAATTGCTATGACCAAGGAGTGCTAGATACTGCCATATTGCCCTCCAATAGGACAGTCTCATGAATATTGTATAACAGTACCCTGCTTGCCATGACTTTACTAATACATGCTATATGTGTGTGTATAGAACCCAAACCCAACACTCATATATATATATATATATATATATATATATATATATATATATATATATATATAGTGTGTGTATGTGTATGTGTGTGTGTGTGTGTGTGTGTGTGTACACATAAAAATTTTGGTCACCCTAGGCTTTATTTTGTACACTTATATAAATATAATAAGAATTTTATCCTTTCTAAGAATCCAGGAAAGCATGCCTAATGCCTGTGCCTTCCCAAATCACTAACATTACCACCCAGCACTGTGGATGTTCTTTACTGTGCTCTACTTTTTTCATGAAACTTGTAGCTTCCAAATATTATTAGTTTATAATGTTTATTGTTTGCTTTCTATCTCCACCCACTAGGATATAAGCTTCTACATGCAGGAACATTTACTAGTTTATTGTTATATCCCAATGTACTAAAAGCATGGCTGACACATACCAGCTACTTAAAAACATTTGCCAAATTAACAAATAAATAGTAATGCAAGATATGAACTTTAGATTCTTCTTATTATTAATTATAATAAATTATTTTTCAGTTCTGTGATTATAATTTCTAAATAAAATAAGACGTGCTCCAAAAAGTATTTTCTGAATTTAAATCTGGGAAATGATATAATTATGCATATATATATATATATATCCTTTGAAACTCCTTTGCCATGCTTTCTCTACCTCATTATTTATTTTACCTTTCATGGTTATATTAGAGAATTTTAAAGAATACCCTGGGGTTACCTGATGGTATAGTAGCTAGGCTTCCATGCTGTCACCGCCACACCCTTGGTTCAATTCCCACTCAGGGAACCAACCAAAAAAAAATTACCCTAAGTTATTTGTGGATATGCCTATAAAATTGAGACAGCTGCAGAAAACCAGAGATTTAAAAAATTCTCTTCATAGAGCATTGTACCAAAACAAAAACAATAAACATTTGTCCCTTCTAATTGCAACAAATCAATATGCTACCCCTCCTTCAAGATCAGTGTCAGTTGGGTCTAGAGCAGAGCTGTCAAAGAGAACTTTCTGTGTCAATGGAAATATTCTTCATTTGCAATTTCTGATGCCATAACCTCTAGCTACCTGTGGCTATTAAGCATCTGAAGAATTAAATTTTAATCCAACATAATTATACATCATTTTTATTCAATTTAATTTTAAATAAGTTAAATTTAAATGGCCACGTGTGACTAGTGGCTACTATATTGAATTAAAAGAGGTGGAAGAGTGGAATATATTTTTGAGCTTTTGATTGTGGCGGCTAGAGGGACCCTAAGGCTCAGGTCAGAGAAGAAAATGCCAGGTCCCTTTCTTCACAACCTCTTCCCCAAGTGATGGAAAATAAGTAACAGGGTGCTCTTACCCTCTCTCCTCAGGCAAAGGAGCCTGGGTTAGGGGACAAAGGGACTCAGGCTCTTATAGTCATTGGATATCACCTTGACTTGCTCTTTCATGTGGTCATTGGCTTAGGCTGTGCTTACATAGGTCTACTGACAACAAGCTGGAACTCTGGATGTAAAAATAGAATTTTGGAGACATGGGTGCCACAACTCACACATGATTCCCCTACCTATACTATGCTTTGTGCGGCTTGCCCTGGGGGCACATGCAGAGTGGCACTCCATGTGCCTGCTAGGGGATTGGACATTTCAGAGCTAAAGTATAAATAGGTTATGCAAAAAAAAAAACAAAAACAAAAAAAAAACAGATAGGCCCAGGGTTTGAAAAAGCAAAGAAAAAGAATATTATTTACTTTGAGTTACTTCTTAAAGCAGAGAATATCTGACTCTACTGCACTGTTATGAAACTAATTTGAAGTTGAGAAACTATATTTTACATCTATCAGTCTCTCTGGGTGTTTTTACAATCAGCATATAGGATATGAAAACAGAAAGATACCAATAACATATTAATGTGGTATCTGGTGTTCAATATTCTTTATGCAACAGAATACTACAGTTGAGTAAAAAATAATAAAAAAGTGAGTTCTCTTTTATACACAGAAACAAGAAGGAAGTGTGAAATTTAAATTGTCTTATCTGCCGCTTTCTATTGTTTGAGTCTTGCTCATTAAGATAAATTCCAAATTAGATTTTCATTTTTATCTTTTGAGCTCTCTAGAATGTGTACCTTTTGGCTGCTTTGATTTATTTCTTTCGTTTTCCTTTGTTTTTGTTTTTGTTTTTTCTCTCAGGTTGACAGCTGCCAAGAAGAAATGAGACAATATATCCTATGGTGTTTCCCTTGTATTTGACTTCTTCTAGAAATATACTAGGGTGGGCTGATATGTTTTGCCTCCACTTAAATAGAAAATGAATGGGAAAAGATATTTCAATGAAATAAAAATATATATACTCACATAATTTATTTCAAGATTGCATAATTATTTTTCTACAAAATCACCACACATTTCAATACACTTCTGCCAGTGCTGCACTAATTTTGGGAATAGGTGGAAATCACTAGGAGCCAGGTCTGGGCTACATGGTGGATGTGGTAGCACTGTAAAGTCCAGATGTGGAATTGCATCTCTTGTTTCTGTGCTTGTGTGAGGCCTGGCACTGTCCTGTGAAAGAAGTGTTTCATTTCTTATTCCAATCCATTTGATTCTTCTTTTTAATTCAATAAGAGTTTCAATACAATGCTCAAAGTTTATGGTCGTTATTTTTTTCAAGAAAGTCTGTAGAACATCTTCAGAATTCAAAAAAACAAAAAACAAAAACAAAAAGCAAAAAACAGTCAATATGACTTTCCCAGCTGAAACCTGAGTTTTTACTTTTTCAGCTGAGATGATCACTTAAGGCAGTATTCCATGGACTGGCTTTTATTCTCAGAGTCATAATGATGGACTCAAGTTTCATTACCTATACTGATATTCTTTAAAATGTCATCACCTTCTTTTTCAAAAATTTCAAATATATTGGAGGAACTTTTCCCATTGTTAAGATTTCAATAACTACAACAATTTGAACTAAATGTCTGAACACTCTTCCATTTCGATGTGCAGTGGGCGAAAAATATAAGCATCTATGTGTAGAAGGTCAAGAATGGTGGAGGGGAGATACCATGTGACTATACAGAATCAATTATATCCAGGTATGTCTAATGTAATAAAAAATATTAGAGTGGAGGCAAAAGTTATCATCCCACCCTTGTAGGTGCTTGAAATGGAATATCTGATGTCCCCCTACAGATATAACCAACAAAAGTCAGACATTCTCTTTTTATCTCCTTTTTTTCTTCATGCCATGTTGTTATAAGAAGGGTGTGTGTAGCTTTTCTTGGACAGAAGAGAACCCAAACCCAACTCCACAGTAAACTAGCTGTTGGATCTAAGGGGAGTCAATTACTCTGGTTTTCAGCTTTCACATCTGTTGAAAGGGAGATACTAATAAAGAGGACAGAATGACTAAGTGAGCTTATTTTAGGCCTTTTGGCTTAATTCCCTTCTTTTGGTTTAGTTTCTCTTCTCTCCCAATATGTCATAGTTCTGCTTGGTGAGTTGTTTTGAACCTGTCCAACAACTAAAGCTAATGTGATTTGGACATTCTTGGTCACTGGCAGATAACAAGCATTCAGTAAACATGAGTTCATCCCTCACTCCCTTCCCTCTGTCCTCAGCAAAACAGCTAGAGCTGGCTGTCAAACAGTGATTCCTGTTCTTCCCCCTGCTCTTTGTTGCCAGGGATAAAGTGAAGGCACAGAACAGGAAACACTTATGATTACAACATATTACAATGATATTCCAAGTCTAAATGAACCCTGTGAAAAAGTGGAAAGCCAGAAGTTTATGCTGCCTTACTCCACTCCTCACCCCACAACCCTGTGAATCTATTTCCTTACTGCCACTACTTGTGGGCTCGATATCTCCCTTTTGGCTTCCCTTGCTCTCCCAAAATTCTCCCTCGGATCCTTCATTCAGACTACAGTGTAGATAAGTGATAATCTTCCTTGCTCCATGTACATTTGCACACAGATCAGAATCTTCAGTTAAAACAGATTGTTCTCTGAATATAAAATCTTAGGCATTAAGTAGCGAATGAATATTTTTCATTTCAAATACCTTTTATAGAGTTCTGAAAATATAGCCTTATTATTACATGCCTACAGGAGTAAGCCAATACCATAATGCCTTCTTGAACCATGGGCATGGGCAACTATTTTTCCAGTGGAAATTGCTCAAGTGATTTACACACAGGAAAGAAATCCCCCTAGGTTTCTGTCAGTTTGAAGAAGTAAGGGTGGCAGAAAGCTGTTCGCCAGAGCCACAGTAGAAGAATAAGCATAGCAGGATAAAATGCTACAGTTTGAAGAGAGGTTTTTGTGAGAAAGCAGGTTGGAGATGGGAGAAAGTTGATGCCAAGAGAATGAAAAGAACTTGGGGGAATAAATCTAGGCTTGAACAGATAGTGTTGGGGTTGGGGATAGAGAATAATGACAGAATCTGGATCTCCAAATAAATTAAGTCTCTAGGGAAGAAGCAAATGATTCTTCAAGATACTAGAGCAGCCCTTTTTCTTAACCTTTGCTGGGTTATAAGAACACTCAGGTTTGAAAATCTGATGAAATCCAAGGGCATTCTCTGGAGAAGAGTAAACATAAACATAAATTTTACAATCAAACTAAGGGAGTTTGCAGCTCCCACCCCAAACCCATGCATGGTTTCCACCTACAAAATTAATATAATTTCTCAGAGACAGTAAAGGTGAGGCCATTGGGTCATTACGATTTCATATCCTCTTAGATGTGTAGATTTGGGACTGCCTTCTCACTGAGGAAGGGTCCGAGGTTTCTCTTCAAAGTGATTCACGTTTGTATTGGTTCTAAATAATCCTAAGGTGGCCTTGGGCTCTTCAGTTTATTAAGTATCCATATACTTTTATAAGATTTAGGGTTTCCTCTGCTACTTTCTACCTCCATTCACTAATTAACATACTAAGATATTCCTAAGTGCAAAGGACTTTTGGTTCCTTGCCTAAATCTGGTCTCAAAACAATAAGCACTCTTATTATCCTCATTGTATAAATGAGAAATTGAGGTTAAACTGCTTACCCAGTTTCACAGAGCCAGCCACTTACAGAGCTGAGATGGGTATCCAGCGTACTCTGAACCTGAAGTCTGGGTAGTCAACATTGTTCTATGCTGATTATCAGATCCAGCTCAGGCTTCAGAGCTTTTAGAACAACATTCAAACATTGTTCTAGCTAGGAACGTTGCTCAGAAGGTCAGTTTCAAGTCTGTTTTTCTGGCAGATAGTGAAGATCTTAGTTGCTGGGAATCTTTGTCCAATATTTGGTTAGACAGGTGACAAATGGAGCTGGGGTGAATGTAACCTGTAATTCTCAATTTAGCTCTTCCCTCAGTTCACATGCTGTGCCTTTAAACACTTAACCCCTAGATAACTGCATATATTTGTGAATGCAAAAATATTTCTGATCCAGAAATCTATATAAGTTGTAGAATTTCACAGAAATATGTTGTTTTCTACCTTTGTTACTTTATTTTAGATTTTAGTTGATAAAGTGTGTCTGTTAAAGAGAAATTGTGGTTTACAATGAAATAAAAGCACAGCCACCAGTTGTGTGGACAGCTTCTACCCAATGTGATGACAGAGGTTTGGCTCTATTTGGAGATTATGTGAAAAGGTAACAATAATTTATGGGTTCAATACCTGCTGTCATAGTTGGTCTTTAGAAAAAAAATCAGTTTCCTTAAATAATTTTTTAAAAACATCACATTTTTTAACTTACTTTTTGAACAATCCTACAGAACATAAAACAGATATGATCAGATCTCAGGGAGATCTTCAACAAAGAGATAGGAAACATAAAAATAGAGATATAAAACATAAAAAAAGAACCAGTCAGAAATAAAGAATAAAATAACTGTAATAAAAAAAACAAATTAGAGGGAATTAACAGTAGATTAGATGAAACAGGGAATCCAATCAATGATTTAGAATTTAGGATAGTAGAAAACACCCAAACAAAACAGTGAAGAGAAAAAAATGCATAAAAATGAGGACAGTTCAAGGGGCCTCTGCAATAACATCAAGCATAGCAACATTTGCATCATGGGGGAACCAGAAGGAAGGGAGAGACAGCAAGGAATTGTAAACCTATGTGAAGAAACAATTACTGAAAACTTCCCTAATCTGGCAAAGGAAATGGATATTCAAGCCAAGGAAGTGCAGAGCGTCCCAAATAAGATGAACCCAAAAAGTCTCACACCAAGATACATCATAATTAAAAGGCCAAAGGTTAAAGGCAAAGAAACAATCTTAAAAGTGGCAAGAAAAAAAAAAGCACTTACACACTTATAAGTTCCCATAAGATTGTCAGGTGTTTCTCAACAGAAACTTTGCAAGCCAAAAGAGATTGGCAGGAAATATTCAAAGTGATGAAAAGCAAGGACCATCAATTAAGACTACTCTACCCAGCAAAGCTATCATTTAGAAGTGAAAGACATATAACAAACTTCTCAGATGAGAAAAAGCTAAAGGAGTTCATCACTACCAAACCAGTATTACAAGGAGTCTTAGAGGAACTTCTTTAAAACAAAAAGATAAAAGCATGAATTATAAAATGTCAATAACTACATATTTATCAATAATTACTTTCAATGTAAATGGATTAAATGTTCCAATAAAAAGACATGGGGTTGCTGGATAGATAAGAAAACAAGTCCCTCACATATGCTCCCTACAAGAAACTCATTTCAGATTGAGAGACACACAGATGGAAAGTAAAGAGATAGAAAAAATATTTCAGGAAAATGGAAACAAACAAACAAACAAAGCTGGGTAGCAATACTTAAGCAAGACAAAATAGAGTTTAAAACAAAGGCTATGACAAGAAACAAAGAAGGACCCAATAATCTCACTTCTGGGTATTTATCCAAAGAAATGCAAAAAACTACTTTGAGAGTGTGTGTGTATCCATATGTGCTTTATAACATTATTTACAATGGCCAAGATATGAAGGCATCCTGTGTGTCTCTGAATACATGAATGGATAAGGAGGAGGCGGTACATATATACAACGGAATATTATTCATCCACAAAAAAGAATGAAATCTAGCCATCTGCAACAACAGGAATGGAATGAAAGAATATTTTGCTTAGTGTAGTAAGTCAAACAGAGAAAGACAAATGTGGCATGTTTTCACTTATAAGTGCAATCTCATAAGAACATATGAAACAAAACAGAAACAAACTCATAGATAAAGAAAATATTTTATGATTGCCAGAGGGGAGGGAGATTGAAGGTAGTTAAAAAAGGGGAAATATTAAGAATTACAAATCGGTTCTTACACAGTAGTCATGGGGATGTAGGGTATGGCATATGGAATACTGTCAATAATACTGTGATGTCTATGTATGGTGTCAGATGAATACTAGATTTGTTGGAGTTACAGACGGGAGGGAGTTTGGGGAGTAGGGTAAGAAAGATGAAGAAATTAAGAAATATAAATTGATAGTTACGAAATAGTCATGGGGAAGTAAAGTAGAGCATAGGGAATATGATCAATAATATGGTAGTAACTGCGTAGTGCCAGGTGGGTTAAATTAAAAAATAAAAATGGAATGATCTGAGATGGGGAGTAGGTAAACAATGTGCCTGCTTTGTTCCATAAACATATTAAAATTACAACTAAATTATAAGACAACCAACCTGAAGAACCATCTGAAGTCTAGCTGAACAGAAGTTTTATAACTAAGGATGAAAAGAGAGGGTCACGTCAAAACTGAGATGTGGAGCACAGATGCTAAAGGAGCCAAATTTCCAGTAGTGGTAGAGCACAAAGAGGGATATTTTAGTCACAGAAGTTCCTTGCAGATGAGCGAGGGACCCCAGCCACATACAAGGCTCCCTAGCCCAGAGCACTGGTACTGGGATGGGGAGCCCCACAATATGTGACTGTGTAAAATAGTGAGAACTCCAACCATCCAGTTGAGAAGGAAGCTCTGGGAAACCTAGACACCCCCTAAACTGCCCATACAGATACAGTCACTTGTAGATACTCACCCTGGGCTCCAGTAGAGGAATGGTGACTCGATGGGTGTTGGAGGTAAGCGGGGAGCAAACTGAGGTGTGTGGCTTTGGGGCAAGGGCTGGATGAAAGTTGGCATTTTTCTGAGTGGGTCCTCCTCCCATGTAGCCCACTGGTGGGGGCCATCTTTCCTGTGTTGCACCCACCCCCAAATGGCCAAATCTGAACCTAATTGGTCTGGTGAGCTCTACTCTATCCACACTGCTGACTCACTGGGACCCAACTCTGCCTAGCCCCATCTACATTGCAATTTTTCATTGAAAATTATAGGCAGGTGGTGACCTGCATTGGTGTGCTCTGAGACTTTGGCTGAGTATCTCCAGGCACAGCACTGGCACCAGACCAGTATCTTCAGGAGCACCCAGTGCAGGTGACCAGGAAGACAGTGCCAGGACCCCACAAGTCACCTACTACATCAGGCTATCGAGCAAAACTGGGAGATGTAGCAGATGTACCTCATACATACAAACAAACACAGACAGGCATCCAAAATGAGGAAATGAAGAAATATATCTCAAATGAAAGAACAGCAGAAACCTCCAGTAGAAGAACCAAATGAGATGGAGGCAAGTAACTGATCAGATGCAGAGCTCAAAACAATGTTTATAAGGATGCTTAAGGAACTTAGTGAAAATTTCACAAGAGAGATAGTGAACATAAAGAAAGACATAAAAACCATAAGAAGGTACCAGTCAGAAATGAAGAGTACAATAACTGAAATTCAGAATGCAACATAAGGAATCACCAGCAGACCAGATGGAGCAGAGGATCGAATTTGGAACACAAGGTAGCAGAAAACATCCAATCAAAAGAACAAAAAGCAAAAAGAATTCAAAAAAGGAGGACCGTTTAAGATTCCTCTGGGATGACATCAAGCATAACAACATTTGCACCATAGGAGTAACAGAAGAAGAAGAGAGAAGGCAAGGAATTGAGAACTTATTTGAATAAATACTAATAATGATTAAAAACTTCCCTAACCTGTCAAAGGAAATAGACAAACAAGCCCAGGAAGCATAGAGAGTCCCCAAAATGATGAACCCAAATAGGCCTATACCAAGAAACGTTATATTTAAAATGGCAAATGTCAAAGACAAAGAGAAAATCCTAAAAGCATCAAGAGAAAAGCAACTAGTATTATAACTTATAAAGGAGCTCCCATAAAACTGTCAGATGATTTCTCAACAGAAACTTTGAGGGCCAGAAGGGAGTGGCAGAAAATATTCAACGTTGAAAAGCAAGGACCTACAACCAAGATTATTCCATCCAACAAGGTTACCATTAAACATTTAAGGACAAATAAAGAGCTTCTCAGAGAAGAAAAAGCTAAAGGAGTTCATCACCACTAAACCAGAATACAAGGAATTGTTAGAGGGACTTCTTAAAGATGAGGCATGGGGGAGCAAAGTTATGAACAATAAATGACAATAGTTACATATCTATCAACAATTACTTTCAATTTAAGTGGATTAAAAGCTCCACTCAAAAGATATGGAGGGTGTTGTGCTAAGAGGAGTGTCAGACAGAAAGACAGATGCAAATTGATTCCATGTATATGTGGAATCTCAAGAACAAAATGAACAAACAAGACAGAAACAAACTCAGATACAAAAAACATTTGGATCTTTGCCAATGGGAGGGGTTTGGAAGTGTGGGTGAAAAAGAGGGAAGGGGTTAAGAAATATTAATACAAATTGGTAGTTACAAAGTAGTTGTGGAGAGGTAGGGCATCCATAAATAGAGGCAATAATATTGTAATAACTATGTATGGTGTCAGGTGAGTACTAGATTTGTTGAAGTGATAGTTGGGAGATGGTTGGGGGCAGGGTGAAAAGGTGAAGGAATTAAAAAGTACAAATTTGTAGCTGCAAAAACAGTCATGGAGACATAAAATAAAGCGTAGGGAATATAGTCAATAATATGGTAATAACTATGTATAGTGCCAAGTGGGTATTATAATAGACAGGGGGATCACTTTCTAAATTATATAAATCTCTAACCACTATACTGTACACCTAAAATTAATATAAAATAATATTGAATATAAATAAAAGTGGCAGCACATATAATATATGCGGTGAAATATTACTCAACCATAAAAAAGAATGAAATCTTGCCATCTGTAACAACCTCGTTAGACCTAGAGGGTGTCGTGCTGAGTGTACTAAGCCAGAGAGATATACAAATGTCATATGATTTCAATCATTTATGGAATCTAAGGAACAAAACAAACAAACAAACAAAATAGAAACAGACTCATAGATACAGAGAACATTTTCATGGTTGTCAGATGGGAAGGGAAGAAGTTAAGAAGTATAAATGTATAGTCAGAGGGATCTAAAGTACTGCATGGGGCATACAGTGAATAATATTCATATTGTAATAACTATGTATGGTGTCAGATGGGTACCAGATTTATCAAGGTGATGACTTTGTAAGTTATATAAATGACTCATCACTATGTTGTATATTTGAAACTAATATTGTATGTCAAATGTAATTGAAATGTTTTAATTGTAAAAAGGAATAAATAGTCATTCAATCTAAAAAAACTTGATTATAAATAAGTTAATAATACTGATTGCTTTCATAGCAAGACAGGAAGACTGGGAGGTTAGAGACAGATTTACCATTCATTGTGCAATTTTTTTACAGTGATTGGAAAAAATAAAATTAAAATAAGTACATACTTGTAATGGTGGGGCTTCTTAGAATCTTTACTGCTGATTGGCATTGTATATTTCCCATAGAGGGATACAGACCATTATAAAGAATTTCCCAAACATACCTGTCAGGGTGTACATTGTTCACACAATGCCTATTAAAATATCATTGATTTAGTATTCCCTGAAAGAGTTTGGAAACATGGCTCAATGATTGAAGGTACTCCACAGGGTATCTGGGCCTATGGTACATAAGAGTAAAGCTGGGGATCCCTAAATGATGGGCAGAAAAACTCCAAAGTCAAAGTTTCTTCTTAAGTCTGTATTGACTGGTGTTAGACTGGTCATGGCAACAACCCATTCTTGGTTTCTCTGAGAGTAGTGAACAAACCTCTGGGCCCACCTAAGTACAGCTTCTTTCCAAGTCTCCTTTGCAGGTCTAGCTATAAACAGGGATTATGTGGGGTCTAGCCCAACATGTTTAAAATGAATTCTGAGAGGATACAACTGTGCCCTCTAAACCACCTGGAGACCACAGTCATTTACATGATGCCCAACTACTGCAGCTGGAATTTATCATAGCTCCTAGGCACCTCACCAATATTTGATAATTGATGGGCCTCGGGGAGGGAAAGAAACAGAGCCAATGAAAATGACAAAGAAAGAATTCATCAGTCCTGCAGTAAAGAGACATGATTGTTGAAATAATTCATAAGAATGGTGGCTAGGTTCAAGAATTTCAACAGAGTTCTAGATGTTGGCTGAGGGTTCAAAAATAGAATCCTGCCATTTCACACTTCCATGACCTTAAATCAACCACATATTATCTGGAAAGTGACATTCACTCCAAAGTCCTTTTATTGTGCCTTTTCATGAATGTGGAATGTCATGTTTTCCTGGAACAACTAAGTTGCTATCAAAACTCCAAAAGATGAGAAGTTTAGTGAAATGTAATCTTTCTGTCCTATTTCTGATACTCTGATGTTTCCTATGTAATTATCTTTAAAGTTTAATTGAAAGCACTATGTTTTTTACTAAGCAACCCATTTGAGCCCCTGATTGTCAGTTCAGATGTATTTCATTGCCATCTGGCACTCATCCAAAGCCAAGATTATATGGTAAATGCATGGTTTAGCTTCATGTATCGCAGTCATCTGTTAATCATGTGGTTCATGGGGAAATGGTTTCTTACTCATATTTTCAAATTTTATCTTATAATGAAGGTTCTTTGGCTTCTCATGGTTTCATAGTTGTGAAATTAATTACGACTTCAGTAATGCTGACAATGTACTTACAATACTTGTGAAAAGAAAGTTGGAAATTTATTACCTGATGGATGAGAAATGGTTTTGACATTTAAAAACAGAAAATGCTTTTTCATAACTCTTCTAAATGATGTCTGATGGTGACATTAGCATTTATGTACTTCCTCCAATGGTGGGAATCATTGTGTACTTATCTGTAACATCAGTGAAACCTGTTACAATGGGGAATAGTAGTCCTTCAAAAGGTTTCATTCCAGCTTCCTTCTTCTAGACCCATTATCTCAGTTTCATAAAAATTAACTTATTTTGCTGTAATTCTGCTACAGGAAACTCTGAGGAAAACATAATGAGGCACTTAGAATTAAAGTTGAAATGAACAGGGCGATATGCCTTAATCCAAAAGTTTGCTTGCTTTTTTTCTTTTTTCTGATAATGAGGACTAAATTTTGCCTTAGTTATCCTAAGGCACATTTGGTAAAGATAGAAACAAACTCTAGGGTTTAAGGTTTGAGGAAATCTTAACAGAAAGTAAAGTGATGAAACCAGAGAAAAATGTCATTCTGTCTCAATTTTCCCACAGTGGTTAGTGTTGGAAGAATAAAGAAAAAGAGTTTCAATTTTTTTACAGAAGGAAGTGAGTACATGTTTATGAGCCATCTCTCCATGGAAAAGACCTGGGCAAGAGGACCATATCCCATCAGGTCAGTAAGAAGACAGAAAATGAGCCATACTCACTGGCTCATCAAACTGTGTCAGCACCAGTGGGAAATAGTGGAAACTCTAGAGAGCTCTGTGAGTTGTTGCTAACTTGTTCTCTCCTCCTCTGGATACTAGATTGACAATAGTCACCTTGCCAAGCTAAAAACAGCATTGCAGGTAATAGGAACATACAAAGGAATGGAAATGTGAGAGTGTGTGCTGGAAATACTAAGAGAAGTTCAGTAAAACAGAGTATGTGTCTAAAAGTTTCCTATAGGCATTCTCAGAACATATTTTAAAGAGCTTCCCTATGCCATACTGAATTTGGACTTAGGTTTAAAGAAAGATACATCATAGGGCAGTGAGAAAAGTCTATAAATGGGCAGAGAATGGCAAGGTATCTTTCTCTCTTCTTTCCCGGAGTATTCCAATTCATCAGTACAAACATAGCTAAAACATCACCACCACAAAATCTCTGTGATATTTTCTGACCAATCCCACTACTCTACACACACACACACACACACACACACACACACACACACAGATAATAGTTCTTCCTCAATGTTCACATCTCTTCTTATAATTATTTTTATCCTGGCACCTTGTCCTCTCTAGTGAATGAACTCTTCGTATACATGTCTGCTTCCTCAACTAGAACATGCAATCTCCTCAAGAGCAGAGAGAATGTGTTTTATCCACCTCTGTACATTGCCTGGCACATAGTAGAAATTTAATATATGTTTATTGAATGAAAAAAATTGCTATTCTATTTGCAGACAACATACCAGTTTCAGAGTTTGATTCTACTCCTGTAAAGAGGTTGTGGTGTTAAGATTTTGTTCCTTAACACATTGGGAGAATATCACACATGCTGCCCACAGCCATTGATTTCCGTTCAATTGAGGTTTGTGCAAACACTACTAAGGGGCAGTTGTGCTTGTTATTTTTTTTATAGTGCATCACAACTAATGCTTTGGTATTCAAAATCTACTGTACTTTTGCCTCATTTAGTTCTGAAAGAGAAGTAAGGAAATAGTCTCTCCCCTTTAAGTAATGTATATGATAAGCCAACAGAATACATTTAAAGACATGTGCATTCACTTTTCATTTGTCTTAAATCAAAATGAGATGTTTCTCTTTCATTATCTGATATGATTTATGAAAGAAACTGAAGCGAGTGTTATTAAAACTGATGAACCTGAGTGAATACTCATCTATATGTGGGTATGAAATTGTGATTATGTTGTTAGAGAAAGTAATCCAATGATCAATGAGATAATGTAATTCTGTGTCATTGGTAAAAGACTTAAAGCAGAAGGCACTGGTTAAATTGTACCCACTGATCTAAAATTGACCCAAAATGATGACCAAGAGGCCATTTGTCTTTGACTCCACCCACTTACACAGCCTCCAGGTGGACAATGCTCTCAAGTTGCCCTAACTGCTGAAAGGCCACACTACTCCAGACTTCAGTGACAATTCTAAACCCATCAATCATATGCAGAAACCAGGAGACTGAAGGGAGCACATAGCAGAAAGTGGAAGGAATGTCCTCTCAGGGAGGGACAGCTCCATTTGGCTTGCCTTTCCACAAAAGCTCCCAGTCCCAAATGGAGTAACTGCTTGCTGCTTCCCCTGCTCATTGTGCCCTTGACTCAGCCCTATCCCACTTGCTCTGGGTCTTGCCGCATCAATGATCCTCCTCCTTGCATAGAACCATTTTCTCATTAAAAAGTAGGTCCTACAGTGCATCATCTATTTATTGCAAATTCACTGTAGAATTGTACAACTGAAAACTATGTAATTCTTGCTAACCAATCTCACCCATGTAAGTCTAACAATAAAAAAAAAAAAACTTAAAAAGTAGACCCTCCACCTCTCAGAGCTTCTCTGAACCTTGAAAAAAAATCTCTTTTTTTGGAGGGGTGTAGTTTCCTGGCTGGGAATCGAACCCAGACCACAGTGTTGAGAGTGCCGAAGCCTAGCCACTACATCACCAGGGAACTCCGCCCCTCCCCCCAAAAAAAACCTTTAAATGGCACTATCCTTCCTCTCTCCTTACCTTCCCCACCAAACTAATGAGAAAACACCCTTCCCTTGGTCCCTCTCTTCCCTTACCAACCTCTGACTCCTTACTCCTCCAACTCTAAACATAATCACCCAGTTATATTGGCTTGCTTCTGGTTGCACCTCCACATTCAAGGTTTGACTATTCTGCAGCTATCTCATTCGTCATCTAATGGGAAGAAACAAATAATTGTTTTAATCCTCACTGGAAAGACAACTGTATGACATTGGGCAAATCCATTCAACATTTCTTGGCTCACTTTTCCCATCTTCATCTTTTGTGGTTTGTCAATGCCTGCCAAATGCTTGTCTGTAGATCTGTTGCATCACAACCACTTAGAAAGCTTGCTGTAATGGTGATTTGCAGGTCCTACATTACCTGTGAATATCTGGACAGTTGGGTTGAAGGATCTGTGTTTACATACCACACACACACACACACACAAACACACAAACACCAGGTGATGTGGATGCACAGCAGGGTCTGGGACACATTGGGATAAACAAGCCTCATGCTTCCTTGGGTTCACAGGCAAAAAGGAGAGCCTTAGAAAATGCCCTGTAACAGGAGGCCAGGAAAAGGAATTAGCCTTTTGTGGAAGCAGGTCTGTGCTTCCTGGGGCTACCAAGATCATCTAGTTAAGAAACAATTCTTCAGTTCTCAGGCTTTTGTTACATTCTACATGGAAATTCACTGAGTAATGTATATTTAGTCTACATAGTCAATGTGCTAGCTTTCCATGCACTATTTTTAAAACAGTTTGGGGAAAAGTTGCTACAGAAGAGAAGTAAGATAGATGAATGTTTTACAAGGACATAAGAATTTTAGTAAATGACAACTCATCTTTGTAATATTTGAAGTTTATGCATTATTACATTTAATTCCTTACCTGGGAGTGCAGGAATATGAAAATAAAATTATTTCACATGATACAGTAAATTAATCCACTTATTTCATTTTCTCACTTTTATTTTTAGCCTTATTGGGGTGACATTGCTTAATAAGAATTACGTAAGTTCCAGGTGTACAACTTGACAGTTCATCATCCATGTATTACATGATGTGTTAACCACCCAGTGTCAGATCTCTTTCTATCACCTTATGTTTGACTCCTCCTCCTTCCTCTCTAACCCCCTCCCCACTTGCACTCAGGCAGTTCCTAAACTATTGAATGTATCCATCAGATTTTACTTCTTTGTTGCTTTCAGTTTTATATTCCACATATGAGTGAAGTCATATGGTACCTGGTTTTTTCTGTCTGACTTATTTCACTTAACCTAGTGTTCTCCAGGTCCATCCATTTTTGTGGCAAATGGAGGTATTTTATCTTTTCTCATAGCTGGGTGATATTCCATTGTGTATACGAACCACAGCTTCTTTGTCTAGTCATCCATCGAAGGGTACTTTGGTTGTTTCCATGTCTTGGCCATCTTAAACAGCACTGAGATGAACATTGAAGTATATAAGTCTTTGCGGATTAAGGTTTTCAAATTTTGGAGGAAGATACCCAGAAGGGGAATTGCCAGTTTATAAGGTAACTCCATTCTCAACTTTCTGAGGAACCACCACACTGTCTTCATAGCAGTTGTAGCAATTTGCATTCCTACCAGCAGTGTGCAAGGGTTTCTTTTTCTCTACACCATCTCCAGCACTTGTGATTCCTTGTCTTTTTGATAATAGCAATTCCAAAAGGTGTGAGGTGGTATCTCATTGTGGTTTTGATTTGCATTTCCCTAATAGCTAATGCAGTTGAGCATTTTTTAAACATATCTTTTGACCATTTATATGTCTTCATGAAATAAGTGTCTATTTAAGTCCTCTGCCTACTTTTTAATTAGGTTGTTTGGTTTTTTGTTCTTGAATTATACTAGTTTCTTATATATTTTATATATTAGTCCCTGATCAGATGCCTTGTTTGCAAAAATTTTTCTCCCATTTGGGTGGCTGTATCTTTGCTTTGTTGATGGTTTATTTTGCTGTGCAGAAGCTTTTTAGTTTGATATAGCCCCATTCATTTATTTTTCCTGTTACTTCCTTTGCCTTTCAGGTCAGGTTCATGAAGTCCTCCTTGAGCTGAGGTCTATAAGTTTAGTTCTAATGTTTTCTTATATACAGTTTATTGTTTTGGGCCTTATATGGAGATTTTTTAATCCATTTTGAATTAATTTTAGTATATGGTGACAGTTCATAGCTCAGATTTATTTTTTTTGCCCATGGTTTTCCAGTTTTCCCAACACCATCTACTGAGGAGGCTTTCTTTTCCCCATTGTATAATTTTTGCTCCTATATCAAAAATTATTTGTCCATATATGTATGGTTTTACTTTTGGGTTTTCAATTCTGTTCCATTGGTTTGCATGTCTGTTTTACTGCTAATACCAAGCTGTTTTGATTTTTGATGCTTTGTAGTATAAATTGAAGTTGGGGAGTGTGATACCTCCAGCTTTTTTCTTTTTAGGTAGTATTATTGCTTTGGTGATACGAGGTCTTTTCTGATCATTCTTTTTTCTATTTCATGAAAGTAAGTTTATGGGATTTTGATGGGAATTGCATTAAATATGTATATTGCTTGGGTAATATGGCCATTTGTACAATGCTAAGTCTTCTTATCCATGAACATGGAATATCTTTCCATTTCCTTGTGTCCTCTTCAATTTCTCTCAAAAGTGTCTTACAGTTCTCTGTGAATAAGTCTGTCACATTCTTTGTTAAATTAATCCCCAGGTATTCTATTCTTTTTGTTTCAATTGCAAAAGGTATTGATTCTCTAATTTCTTTTTCAGAAGATTCATTCTTTGTATACAGACACGCAATTAATTTTTGTATTTTGATTTTGTATCTTGCAACTTTACTGTATTCATTTATTGTTTCCAATAGTTTCCTGGTGGAGTCTTTAAAATTTTCTATATAAAAGATTACGTCATCTGCAAATAGTGACATATTGACTTCTCTCCTGATTTGGATGCCTTTTATTCCTTTCTCTTGCCTGATTACTCTGGCTAGAACTTCCAGTACTATATTGAGTAACAGTGACAAAAGGGGGCATCCCTGTCTTATTCCTGATTTTAGGGGAATGGGCTTGAGATTTTCCCTATTTGGTATGATATTAGCAGAGGGGTTGTCATATATAGCCTTAATTAGATTGAGGTAATTTTCTTCTCTTCCCATTTTATTCAATGTTTTGATTATAAATGAATGTTGTATCTTGTCAAATGCTTTTTCTGCATCAATTGATATGATCATACGGTTTTTATACTTTAGTTTGTTTATATGTTGTATAACATTGATGGATTTGCTTATGTTGAACTATCCTTGTGCTCTGGGGATGAATCCCACTTGATGGTGGTGTATAATCTTTATTATGTATATTTTATTCTAATTGCTAATATTTTGTTTAGGATTTTTGCATCTGTGTTCATCAGATGGATATATTGGTCTGTAGTTTTCTTTTTTTGTGTTGTCCTTACCAGGCTTTGGTATTAGGTTAATGTTGGCTTCATAGAAGGAGTTAGGAAGTATTGTCTCATCTTCAATTTTTTGGAAGAGTCTGAGGATAGGTGTTAATTCTTCTCTGAATGTTTGGTAAAACTTGTTGGTGAGATGGTCTGGTCCCTGGCTTTTGCCTTTGGGGATGTTTTGGATGATTGTTTCTATTTGTTTACTATTTATTGGTCTATTTAGAGTAAATAGTTCTTCTTGTTTTAGTCTAAGTAAACTATATGTTTGTAGAAACCTTTCCATTTCTTTTAGGTTGTTAAACTTAGTGGCATGAAGATCTTCATAATATTTTCTTATGGTACTTTGTGTATCTGTGGTATTAGTCATAATTTCTCCCCTTCCATTTCTAATTTTGGTTATTTGTGTTTTTACTTTCATCTTTTGGTTAGTTTACCAAGGGCTTGTCGATTTTATTCATTTTTTCCAACTCTTTGTTGCATGAATTTTTCTAATTGTCTTTCTGTTCTTAATTTTATCTAGTTCTCATCTAATTTTTATTATTTCTTTTCTTTTGGTGATTTTGGGGTTTTTCTGTTCTTCTTTTTCTAGTTGTTTAAGTTGGGGTGTTAGGATGTTTACTTGTGATTTTTCTTGTTTCACAAGATAGGCCTGTAATAATATAAACTTCCCCCTTATTATAGCTTTCGCTGTGTCCCAATAATTTCAATATGTGATATTTTCATTGTTATTTTAGTTTTTGTTTGGATGATTTGTTCATGGTTGTTAACAAGAGTGTTTAGGTCCCCCACTATAATTATTCTTTTTTGTCAGTTTCTTCTTTCAGATCTATTAGTAGTTGCTTTGCCTATTTTGGTGTGTCCTGATTGGGTGCATATATATATATGAGTGTCATGTCTTTTTGTTGTTGTGTTGTGCCTTTTGTCACTATTTAATGTTCATCTTCATCTCTTGTTATCTTTTTATCCTGAAGTCTGTTTTTTCAGATATCAATATGGTGACTCTTGCTTTTCTTTGGATGCCATTTGCATGGCGTATTGTTTTCCATGCTTTCACTCTGAGTCTGTGTTTGTACTTATGGCTGAGGTGTGTCTCTTTGAGACAGCATATAGATGGGTTTTGTTTTTTAATCCAGTCTGCTACTCTGTCTTTTTACTGGTGAGTTCAGTCCATTAACATTTAGGGGATGAATGATATATATTAGGATTTTCTATGGCCATCACTTCCTACCTGTTTAAATTTCTTTTTTTGTTCTCCCAACTCTTTCCCATTTAATTTGATTTTTTTTCAGGTTGAGGAGTCTCATTCATTATTTTATGAAATGCCAGCCTTGTGTTAGAGCATTCCCTCAGCTTTTCTATGTCTGAGAAGGTCTTTATTCCTCCTTAATATTTGAAGGATAATTTTGTTGGATAATTAATTTATTCTTGGCTGCAAGTTTTTTTTTCTTTTAATACTTTGAATATTTGATTCCACTCCCTCCTGGCTTATTGAGTTTCTGCTGAGAAGTCTGATGATAGCCTAATGGGCTTTCCTTTAAAGGGTATAGTTTCCCCCTACCCCGGCTGCCTTGAAAATTCTCTCTTTGTCTTTGATTTTTGACATCTTCAGTATAATGTGTCTTGGAAAAGATCTGCTAGAATCCAGGTAGCTAGGTGACCTATTTTCTCCCTGAATTTTGGGTTTCAGATCTTTCTATAGGTTTAGAAATTTATTGTCAACTATTTCTTTGAGTATGTTTTTGTACAGTTTTTTTCTGCACCTTCTTCTAGATCTATTATTCTAATATTGTTTTTTTTTCCTAATGGAGTTAGATAGTTCTTGTAAGGTTCTTGTTGTTGTTTTTACTCTGTAGTTCCTGTCTTCTTTCTGTATTGTTTTCATGTTGCAATCTTCCATATGACTAACACTTTCCTCCATGTTGTTGGCCCTGTTTCTTATTGAAGTTAGTTAATTTCTCAGTTCTTTTATTGCATTGTTTATCTCTCAAATTCTTTTTTGGGGGTGTTAGTTCCCTGGCTGAGAATCAAACCCAGGCCATGGCATTGAGAGCACCACAGTCTAGCCACTACACCACCAGGGAACCCCCAATATTTCTCAAATTTTCATTTGATTCATTTTCATATTTTTAATTTTTTTATCAAAATGTTCCTTTTGTTCATAGAATTCCTACCTGAGATTAGTCATCTCAGTAAAGGTGTTCTGCCAATGTTGTTTCAATTCTCTGAGAATTTTTAGAACTGCAGCCTTGTATTCTGTGTCAGTTTGATCCTGTATTTTCAGGTCTATAATATCCTCTTCTGGAAAGTATTCCTTTTCTTTCTAAACAATTCTGAATCCTCAGGTAGTCATTGTGTTTGAATTGTTTTTTTTCCTTAGCATGAGGGGTTTCCTCTGGTCTTTGTTTCTTTTCCCAGTTGGTTTCGCTGTTTTAGACCAGACACTAGGTGGTGCTAGGTTCAAGTTTTGGGAGAGAGAGGAGGTGGCTAAGTCCTATCTCTGGCCTCCACCTGGGCTTGGCAGTTGGGCGGTCCTCAATTGCTCTGCTTTCTGTGGTTTGTCAGGGAAGCTGGGGAAGAAGAGGGAGGCAGATGGAATGCAAGCTTCTAGTTGCCTGCACTCAAGTTGGCTGGGGCTGAGTGCCACCAGCTCAGCATTTCTCCCTTCTCTTGAGCCCACCTTTTACCCAGGACTGTTTCAGCATTTCTATGGCAGATGCTCTCAGTATCAAGTCCCCAGAGCAGTGGTACTTCATCTGGGGGCCTTCTTTCCACCTAGGGAAGTTCAGATATTTTGTTCAGTTACTCAGGGCATTCTACTGGGGCCCTAAAGTGCTGCTTCTCAGTCCAACTCTCCCAGGTTCTCACTGGGTTGCAGCTACCCTTGCTTCCACTCTTGTCGCCACTTGATTTTCCCACCTGCTCAGTATCCTGTTGCTTCCCAGCCAGTGTCCCTTGGCTCCTTCCTAGCTCCTTCAATCCACCCCAGTTGGGTTGGGAAGCAAGATCTTGATTCAAGTCTTCTCTCAATTTGCTTCCTCCCTACTAGCCCACTTGCCCTTCTTACTCTAAACTTTAGATGTTTTCTTGCAGTGTGTGGGTCTTTCAGCTGAGAGTGTGTATCTCAGGGATGTTTGTGTTGGATCT
This sequence comes from Lyroderma lyra, assembly GCA_004026885.1. NCBI lineage: Eukaryota > Metazoa > Chordata > Mammalia > Chiroptera > Megadermatidae > Lyroderma > Lyroderma lyra. The sequence goes on from PVJL010006065.1 coordinate 55,001, forward strand.
TGGTTGTTTGATCATATTTTCCAGAAGAGGTTTCAGGGATGTCTTCTCTGGTTGTCATCTTGCCTCATCCCTTAATTCATTTATTTTACTTGAACTTTGTCTTTTAAGAAATCCTCTTCAATCTACTTTGATAGCCAAAACGAAATAAGAAAATATTATTAAGTTGATTTTGACTGTGACTGCTGCCACTTTTTTCAATTTAATTCATAGGAATTCAGAGCTGAAAAAACTTTAGAGATCATACAATCAAAACAGGTTATATAGAGACACAATCATTTTATTAAATGAAAGAGATGGGAAAAAAAGTCAAAATGCAGACAAAGGGCAATGACATGACATTTTGACTGAATTAATAATTAGTCCATTCACATCACATCATTTTGAGGCACCTATTACTTCTACATTTTACAGATCAAAAAATTGAATTTCAAATGAGCAGACAAAATGGCGGCATGAGAGGTACTCCTGGAAATCTCTCCTGGAGGTTATATCTAATAATAAAATGATAATTCAATGAAAGATTCCCTACCGAAAACATAAGCACAACTAAGAGACCACTCATTGCATCAGTGTACCTGCAGGTGAGCAAAGAGGGACAAACTGAGGAAGAATGAGGGAGAGTGAAGACGAGGGCCACAAGCAGGTTTCTGCTTGGAACTCCATGTCTAAAAGAGGGAGAAGAAAGAAGGCAACAAATGAGAATTCCAGACCTCATTCTGTTCTTGGTACAGAAATAAAAAAATTTAAAAAAGCCCGAAGCTGGGGCTGTGAGATGATGCAACCAAAATTTATTTTGGCCCCAGTTGAATGCCACAGCCTGAATTCACTCAGGTTTTAAGGAAAGGGGGCATGACAGGGTCAATGAGGAGCCACAACCTGACCTTTCTCCATCTAGTAAAGAAAAGGAGAGAAAAGGTTGCAGGTGCCCTTTTCTGTCCACAAGCAGGCCTGGCTGTGGGAACAGCTTACAAGGCAATTAATCCCAAAACTCAGGGCAGAGATCTTAGGGGAAACTGAAAACAGAAAGGTGTAATTCGACACTGCCCATATGTCCCTGCAGAGCCAGGCAGAAAACAAAGGCATGAATGTTGATCACCCTCCCACATACACCCTTTCAGACCTCTGCCCCTGACCTCCCAGTATTAGCAGTGAGCCCCAATAAAACTGTAAAAGTGAGTTTCAACTTAAGGAGCAGAATATCTACAGAGAGGCTGCCAGAATGAGTAAAGAAATAAATACAACTCAAAAGAAAAAGCAGCAGAAAAATCACAGTAAATAAGATAGAGGCAAACAACCTATCAGAGACAGAGCTTACAACAGTGATTATAAGAATGATCAAAGAACTGAATGAGAATTTCTACAGAGAGATAGCAAGCATAAAGCAAGACGTGGAAACCATTAAAAAATACCTGAAAGAGACAAAGATTATAATAAAGGATATAAAAAATTGAATAGAAGGAATTTTAAGACTAAATGAAGCACAGGTGTGAATTAGTAATTTGAAAAATAATATAGCAGAAAATACCCAATCAGAACAACAACAAAAACAAAAGATCTAAAAAATCAGAATAGTTTAAGATTCCTCTGGGAAAGCATAAGCGTAACAACATTCACATCATAGGAGTAACAGAAGGATAAAAGAGAAAGCAAGGAATTGAGAATGTATTTGAAGAAATAATGACAGAAAACTTCTCAAACCTAGCAAAGGAAATAGTCATATGAACCCAGGAAAAACAGAGAGTCCTAAACAAGATGAACCAACACAAGCTCACGTCAAGGAACATGATAATTAATACGACAAATGTTAAAGACAAAAAGAAAAAATTTAAAGCAGCAAGTGAAAGACAAGTAATAACATGTAATGGAGCACCCATGTGACTTTCAGCTGATTACTCATCAGAAATTTTGCAGGCCAGAAGGGAAAGACAGAAAATATTCCACGTGATGAAAACCATGGATCTCCAACCAAGATTAATGTATCCAGCAAAGCTAGCATTCAAAATTGAAGGACAGATAAAGAGCTTCTCAGATAAGAAAAAGCTAAAGAAATATGTCATCACCAAACCAGTACTACAAAGAATGTTATGAGGGATTTCTTTAAGATGAGAAGAGGGATGGGAGAGTGGGTAAAATAAGGGAAAGGGGTGGAGGAATTTAGTTTGATTGTTAACATAAAATAAAAAGCAACAAAGAAAAAAAACTCATGGACACAGTCAATAATTTACTAGTTACCTGAGGGTAAAGGGGGAGGAGGGAGGAGGAGAAAGGACAGGGGCACAAATATATGGTGATGGAAAGAGAACAAACTCTGGGGGATGAAGACTCAATACAACCCATGCAATATGTAATGTAGAATTGTGCACCTGGGACCTATGTAACATTTACTAATTATTGTTACCCCAATAAATTTAACAAAAAGGATTCCCACTATCTGATGCCAGAAATTAAAAAAAGAAAAGATAATGCAAAGGCAGTTTCAATGGAAATGTATTTATTGTCTAAAAGGCTTTTGTTTCTTTCTTATTTCTTTATTTTTGTCTACAGTTTTATTGGGGTATAATTGATATACAGTTTTAAAATGTTCTACTTAATGTGTTTTGACATATGCATGTGAAATCGTCACCACAAGCAAGACAATAAACATATGTTCAAAAGACAGAAAAGTTAAGGGTAATAAATTGTTTTGGATTTCAGAAATATTAAAATTAAAACAGTACACTGAAAAATTATGTAACATAAATTTCTGTCATTTATTTTTAAAAATGTGTAGGGTCACAAACAGCTAGTAAGTGAAACCAGAATTCAACCCAAGTCTGGGGTCTCAAAATTCATGCTCCAGAGATGTTCATGGAAGTCTTATTTTTTTTTAATTCATTTTTATTGATAGACTTTTTGGGGTGACATCTGTTAGCAAGATTTACATAGGTTTCAGGCATACAATTCCACAGTGCATTGTCAAGTTGTTACATAATAATTTCACCATCTATTGTGACTTCTCTTTCCATCACACTATATCTAGCTTCCCCTCCCTCCTCTCCCACCCCCTCCCCTTTTTCCCCCTAGCATGACATCACTTATATGCAAAAATAAAAACTGTAACAACAAGGAAGTCTTATGTATAAAAAGAATAGGATGAAAATTATAGAGATGTGCTCAAATGGTGTATTGTACATCTCATCGATGTATATAGTCATTTAAATGAACAGAAATTCATATATCCTTCAGATAGAATAAGTTGATACAACCATTCCTGAAAGGACTATAGCAATATGCATAATGTGTCTTTTCAAAGTTTGTACTCTTTGTTCCAGTAATTCACTGTTTAGAACTTTATCCTAAGGTAATAATCAGAAACTTGGAAAAGGCTTATTTATTTATTTATTTATTTATTTTTTATGTGGGTAGTTCTCTGGCTGGGAATGAAACCCAGGCCACAGCATTGACAGCGCCGAAGCCTTAGCCACTACACCACCAGGGAACTCTCCACATTTATTTTTTATTGTTAAATTTATTGGGTTGACATAGGTTAGTAAAAATTACATAGGTTTCATGTGTACACTTCTACACTACATCTTCTATGTGTTGTATTATGTGCTCATCACCTAGAGTCAGTTCTCTTTCCAACACCATATATTTGAGATACCCTTTCTCCCCCACCACACTTCCCCCATATCCTCAGATAACCACTAAGCACTAAACTATTGATTTTGTTCATGACTTTGTTTCTTTGCTGCTTTCAGCTTTGTATTCCACATATGTGTGAAATCATATGGTTCTTGGTTTTTTCTACCTACTGTATTTTGCTTTGCATGATAGTTATAAGGTTCACCCATGTTGTCATAAATGGCCCTATTTCAATGTTTCTTACAGCTGAGTAGTATTCTACTGTCTACATGTACCACAGCTTCTTTAGCCAGTCATATATCAAAGGACAGTGGCTGTTTTTATGACTTGGCCACCATGAATAGTGCTGTGATGAACATTGAGGTAGATATATCTTAGCAGATTAAGGATTTCAAATTTTGGGGGTAGATACTCAGAAGTGGAATTGCTGGGTAATATAACAACTTTATTCTTAGTTTTTTGAGGAGCTTCCAGACTGTCCTCCATAGTGGTTGTACCAGATTGCATTCACATCAGCGGTGTATGAGGGTCCTTAATTTCCCCCATCCTCTCCAACATTTGTTGTTCCTTATCATGTTGATAATAGCCATTTTAACAGGGGTAAGGTGGTATCTCATTTTGCTTTTGATTTGCATTTCCCTAATAGCTAGTGAATTTGAGCATTCTTTCATATATCTGTTGGTCATTTGTACGCCTTTCTTGGAGAAGTGTCTGTTCAAGTCCTTTGCCCATTTTTTAATTGGACTGTTTCCTTTTTTGTTGTTGAGTTATACAAGTTCTGTAGTTATTAGCCCTTTATCAGAAGCATTGTTTGCACATATTTCCTGCCATTTGGTTGGTTGTCCCTTTGCTTTGTTGATGGTTTCTTTTGTTACTCAGAAACTTTTTAGTTGTAGTCCCATTCATTTATTTTTTCTGGAAAAGGTTTATTTTAAAACGTAGTTATTGAACTAATACTTTAAATAATAAAAGAAAAACTGGAAGGAAACTAAAGTTTCAAAATTTGAAATCACTTAAATATATTGTGGTTCTTTGTATGCTATAGTGTCACACGAGCATTAAAATGGTATTTTAATGACATAGAAAAACTACTTATAATGTTTTAAGTGAGAAAAGTATAATAAAAATATTGTGTGGACATTATATTACAATTGTTGATAAAAATGTGTGCACGTTAACAACAACAACAAAAAGACCGAAAGAAACTATCAAAATATTTAAAACTGTCTGAAAAATGAGGATGAGGATGAAGATGACCACATGAGAGGACATCCTTAAAATCTCTCCTGGAATTTATAAACCAAACAGCAAAAATTTGACAAGGGAATTCCCCAGTGATACAGCCTCAGCTGAGAGATCTACCCACCACAAGAAAACACCTAAAGGTCCGAGAATGAGAGGAAAATGGGTGAAAGGTAAGGGAGCAGTGCAGAGAATAGACTGCAAAAGCCTGCAGCTTGCAGAGGAAGGACTGAGGTGGGGGTGGAGGAAAATGTGCTATAGCACAGCACAATTATGAGCAGGCAGAGGAGCAGAGAATGGAAGCTCTGAGAGGGGACAAGATAAAGTGGCACCCATCCACCCAGTTGGTGCATTGTTCACGGAAGGCTGGGCTTTCTCTGAGACACCTTTCCTCACCACTTCAGTGAAATCTTGGTGGAGGGCCTATTTACATAGTGGTGCGCAGCTGCCTGAGCTTCCATGTGCTTTTGATGGAGGGTCAGGATTGCACTGAAGTGCACACCAGGCACATCTGGGAACTTCTGTGACAGAGGAGCAGGCTTATGCTGTAGAGTGTACTCTCCCCAGCCCTGAGCACTGCTGACAGTGGAACGGGCCTGTTTCATAGCCGAGCCAGCACCCAGAGTGACAAGCAACCTCAGAACAAATAGGAGTGATGAACTGCACTGTCCCCACCCCTAAGCAGAACCTGTAAACATGGAGCCTGGATTCTGTCCCGTGCTCTCCCCCAAACTGCCATTACCCTGTGCTGCAAACAAACCCTGAGCCATCTCCATCAAACTCTGCTCCCAAGGAAACCAGCAGGAGTGCTCAGGGAAACTTTAACTAAAGGTACAGAAGCCTCTTAACAGATCCAAGAGGCAGAAAAATATCATTGCCCATCACCTTTCCCCAAAGAAGTAGTGCATTGAAACCAACACAACTGAGTCAAAGAGGAGAAGCCCACCCTCCAGGAAATCTCAGAGAGTGAAAAAATCTAACAACCAAAAGAAGACAATGTAAGATGCTATAGTGACACCAACTGGGAAGCAGAAGAAAGACCTCTCCATATTTGCCAGGGTAAAAGACCCCTTATGCCCAAGAAGAGAAACACATCAACTACAATGAAGTCCTTTGAGAACAAAGCTTCTTAGAGAGAAAATGGAAAATCTCCAGAAAAGGAATTTATAGATTTAAAAATATATTATCTAAGTGACACAGAATTCAAGACTCCACTCCTAAAAGTACTCAGAGAGCTGAGGGAATGCTGACTGAGTATTTAGACCGAGATATATCTCAAAAAGGAAATCTCTGAAAAAAAAGTAATACTTAAACAAAGAAATTGAAACTATAAAAAAGAATCAAATAGAAATTCAGAAGATGAACAATGCAATAAAAAAATAAAAATAAAGCTTGAACTAACTAGAATAGGAAGCAGGCCCGATCAGATGGAGAAAAGAATTAGTGACACTGAAGATAGATACATGGAAATTGGTAAGAAAGAAAAACACAGAGATTTGAGGATGAAAAATAGAAAAAAAAAGAGAAATATCTTTTCAGAAACTATCTGATTCCATGAGAAAGAACAACATTACGATAATAAGAATATTAAAGGAAAAATAACAAAATTCTAATGAGTCCTTAATCAAACAAATAATAAATGAGAAATTTCCAACCCTAGGGGGAAAACTGAAACCCCAAATTCAAGGAGAAAACAGAACTCCTATCTACCTGAATCCCACCAGACCTTCTACAAGGCATATTATACTGAAGATGTAAAAATTAAAGACAGAGAATAAATTCTCAAGGCAGTCTTGGGGAAAATTAAATTATAACATTCAAAGGAAGTCTCATGAGGCTGTCATCAGGCTTCTCAGCAGAAACTCTTCAAGCCAGGAGAAAGTGGAATCAAATATTCAAAATATTAAAAGAGAGGAACTACCAACCAAGAACAATCTATCCAGCAAAGTTATTTTTTTAGATATAAAGGAAGAATAAAGATCTTTCCAGACAAACAGAAGCTGAGGGAATTCACCAACACAAGGCTGGCACTTCAGGAAATACTGAAGAAGGCTACTTGACCTGAAACCAAAAGAAAACACAAGGCAAAAAGTTGTGAGAACAAAATTATAAAAAGGGAAGAAGTAAAGGTTTAAATTCTCAAAAGAAAATAGAAATTAAAAGTGTGCTTTGATCAAAAAATATTCACATTAAAATATTTACAGTTTGCTTCCTGAGTTTGCTGTTTATAACACAGAACAAGACTTGACATTCAAGGATGGAACAGCTCAGAGGTCATCTGAAGGAGGCAGAAGGGTGAGCATTTTCTGGCATTAGAGCTGAGTGTATTACAAGACCTGGGATATTTGGTTCTAAGATGTCTGGCAATAAAGCAGAAAGAAACAAAATAAGTTACATAATTTTCATTGTCCAATAAAATAAATAATTCTAAAAAAAGAAAAAATGAGCTTAAGAAAAGGAGCCACTATATACATGAAATTTTCTTTTCTTTAAACTCATGGTAACTACTCAAAAAATAAAATAAACCTGGAACCAAGATACCCGTCCCCCCAAAAAAAGAGGAAACAGAAGGAAAAATCATAGGACACTATCAAGCATTTAAAACAGACAGTGAGAAAAAAAAAAAGAAAGGAAAAACCAAGATACCAATCAACCAGAAAAACAGAAGAGAAAATGGCCACAGGCAATCTTCATAAATAAATCATCACCCTAAATGTAAATGGACTGAACTCATCAATAAAAAGACACAGAGTAGCTGTCTGATTAAAAAACAAAACCTTTCTATATGCTGTCTCTAAGAGACACACTTCAGACACAAGAGAAAACACCAACTCAAAGTGAAAGGGTAGAAAATAAGACTCCAAGCAAATGTCATCCAGAGAAAAGCAGGAGTAGCTATAGTTATATCTCATGAAACAGACTTCAGGATAAAAAAGCTAATGAAAGACAAAAATGGACATTTCATAATAATAAAAGAGACAGTACAACAACAAGACATGGCACACATCAATATATATGCTCCAAAAAAGGAAGCACCAGATTGTATAAGGCAACTATGTAAAGTCCTAAAGGGTAATATTGACAAAAACACAATTACAGTAAGAGACCTAAACAGCCTCTTGACAGTCATGGGCATATCACCCAATCAAAAAATAAATGACAGCATGAGAGGGACTTCCGAAAAACCCCTCTGGAGAAAACAACTAATAAAACACCTATACCTCAACCAAGGACCCTCTACACAATGCACAATAACAGCTAAGAAACATACTCATCATGTTAAGGTATGTACAGGCACACAGAGGATTTTAAACAAAAAAGAGAAAAGGGGAAGAATGGGGATGTGACTGTGCAAGGGTCCCTGCTTGGAACTCTACCGCTGGGTGAAGAGGAAGGTAGAAGGCTGTGGCAGAGAACTCTAGACCTCATTCAGTCTGCAGGAAAGAGAAAAGGAGGCCCAGAGGTGGGGCATGAGTACCACAATCACTTAAATTTGGCCCCAGGAGGTGCAGACCAGTCCAAAAAATGCAATGGCATAACTTCACTCAGGTTCTCAGTGGAGGCAGAGTGGCTGGGCAGTGAGGTACTGTAGCATGAATGCTCCAACCAGGAAAGAGAAGGAAAGAGAGGACTACATGTGTTTCTCGGTCTACAACATACACAATCTTAAAAAGCAGCATACAGGGCTGACCCCAAGGCACAGGGCAGAATCATGCCAAAACTTCCTGCATGACCCCTGGAGTCACAGGAAGAAAACAAAGCCATAAACACCCCTCCTCCACAGAACACTGCCTGCCCAGTATCAGCAGTGAAAAGCAAAGAAACTGCATCAGTGAAAATCCAGACAGTCTGCAAAAATGAAAAACCAGAGAAAGGCAGCTGAAAACAAAGAGATGGGGACAGAGAACCCATCAGAAACAGAGCTCAAAGGAATGATTATAAAAAGGCTTAAGAAAATGAATGGTAATTTCAACACAGACACAGCAAGCATTAAAGATTTACAAACCATTATCAAGAACCAGAGGGAGATAATGGCTACGTTAACTGAAATGAAGAATGAAATAAAAGTTACTAAACCAGTTAAAATAAATGCACAAAGCAGTGCTTTGCAGGAAAAGCCTGCAGAAAACACCCAGCCAAAACAGTTAGAAAATAGTTCCCAAAAAAATGAGGATAGAATGAGATACCTCTAGGACTGTAACAAGCATGAAAATAACAAAATAATAACTGTGCTAGGAAGGACAGGGAAACCACAAGAGCTCAAGAAATTATTTGAAGAAATAATGACAGAACAATTTCCTAACCTAACAAAGAAAATAGAAAACAAATCCAGGATGCACAAAGAATCCCAAACAAGATGATCCCAAACAAGAACACACTGAGATGAATCATAATTAAAATGGCAAAAGTTAAAGAAAAGAGAAAATTCTAAAAACAGCAAGAGAAATGTAATTAGTAACTTATAAAGGGACACCCTTTTGATTCTCAGCTGATTTCTCACCAGAAATTTTACAGGCCAGAAGGGATGGGTAGAAAATGTTCGACATGATGAAAACCAAGGATCTCCAACCAAGAATAATGTATCCAGCAAGGTCAGCATTCAAAATTGAAGGACAGATGAAGAGCTTCTCAGATAAGAAAAAGCTAAGGAAACACATCATCATCAAACCAGTACTACAAAGAATGTTAGAGAGATTTCTTTAAGATGTGAAGAGGAAAGGGAGAGTCGTTAAAATAAGGGAAAGGGATGGAGAAATTTTGTGTGATTGTTAACATAAAATTGAAAGCAACAAAGAAGCAAAACTCATGGACACAGTCAATTATTTAGTACTTATCTGAGGGCAAAGGGAAAGGCAGATGGGAGAGAAAGGACAAGGCATAAATATATAGTGATGGAAAAAGAACCAACTCTGGGTGATGAACACCGAATGAAACATATAAAAGATGTATTGTAGAATTGTACACTTGAGACTTAGGTAATTTATACTAATCAATGTTATTCCAATTAATTTTTAAAAATAAATAAGGAAATATTAGCACTAAATGGTATGTTATAACATTTGGACATAATTGAAATTTACAGCACACTCCATCCTACATTACAAGATTATGCATTCTATTCTAGTGCACATAGAACATTCTCAAGAATAGACCATATGCTGGGACACATAACTAACCTCAGCAAATTCAAGAAAATTGAAATTGTATAAAGCATATTCGCAGACTACAAATCCTTGAAATTAGAAATCAACTGCAAAGAAAAAAGCAGAAAAAAACACATATACATGGAGATTAAACAACATGTTATTTAAAAAATTAATTACTAGATCAAAGAAAAAATAGAAGAGATTAAAAAATATATAAAGGGGGTTTGGCAAGATAGTGCCCAGAGAGGAGGTCCCTAAAACCTCTCCCAAAAAGTACAATTAAATGGCTGGACAGTATCCAACATAGGAAACCCTGAGTGGTACAGAGACAACTGAGAAATACACAAATTGCAAGAAAACACCTGAAAGTTAGAGAAAGGTGGGAGAGCAGGAGAGAAGGGAGGAAGCAGAAGAGGGTCATGACCCAACACTACCACGGCTAACTAAATGAAATAGAAAGAAATCAGAGAGCAACACAATATAGGAGAAGGGGGAGGCCCAGTGGTGACAAGAGTGAAAGCCAGAGTCCTATTCATGGATAGGAAGACTTAACATTGTTAAAATGGCCATTTCTCCCAAAGCAGTCTACGGATTTAATGTAACGCCTACCAAAATCCCACAACCATACTTTCACAAAATAGATAAAACAATTATCAGATTTATATATAACCACAAAAGACCTCAAATTGTCAAAGCAATACTACATAAAAAGAATAAGGCTGGTGGTATTACTCTCCGATTTCAATTTATATTACAAAGCATCAATAATCAAAACAGCTTGGTATTGACAAACAAACAGAAACATAGACCAATGAAACAGAGCTGAAAACACTAAAATAAATCCACAAATTTATAGACAAATAATTTTTGATGAAGGATAAAAAATATGCAATGGGCAAAAGACAGCATCTTCAGTAGGTGGTGCTGGGAAAGGTGGAAAAACACATGCAAAAGAATGATTCTGAACTGTGAAATATCACCATATACTAAAATTAACTCAACATGCATTGAAAATCTTTATATAAGACCCTAAATATTAAATTGCATGCAAAAAAACTTTGTAACTAAACTTATAGACCTTGGGTTTAGGGAGGACTTTATGAAAGTGAACTCAAAGGCCAGAAGAGTAAAAGCAAACATAAATGAATGCAACTATATCAAACTAAAAATCTTCTGCAAAGCAAAAGAAACCATCAACAAAGTTAATAGACAGCAAACAAAATGGGGAAAAATATTTGCAAACAATGCCTCTAATAAGGGGTTAATATCTAAAATATATAAAAACTTTTACAACTCAGCAATAAAAAAACAAACAATCCAAATAAAAAAATGGGCATAGGACTGGGATAAACACTTCTCCCAAGAAGATGTATAAATGGCCAGCAGATATATGAAAAAGTGCTCAACTTCACTACTTATTAGGGAAATGGAAATTAAAACCACAAGGAGATGCCACCTTGCACCTGTTAAAATGGCTATAACCAACAAGACACATACTAACAACTGTTGGAGAGAGTGTGGAGAAACAGGAACCCTCATATACTGCTGATGGGAGTGCAAACTGGTACAACCACTATGGAGGACAGTATGGAAGCACCTCAAAAAATTTAGAATAGAGTTACAATATGATCTGGTAATCTCACTTCTGGGTATGTACCCCCAAAATTTGAAAACTTTAGTCCACAATAAATATATGCACAATGGAATATTACTTAGCCATAAGAAAAGATGAAATAGGGTCATTTATGACAGACAACATGGATAGACTTTGAGACCATCATGCAAAGAGAAATAAGCCAGACAGAAAAAAACCAAGAACCATATGATTTCACTCACTTGTGAAACACAAAGCTGAAAACAAGAAAGAAGCATAAACTCATGGACACAATCAATAGTTTAGTGGTTAGTGGTTATCTGAGGGTATGAAGGGAGGTGTGGGAGAGAAGGGACAGTGTCTCAAATATATGGTGATGGAAAGAGAAAGAGAACTGACTCTGAGTGATGAACACATAACACAACACATAGATGATGTATTATAAAATTGTATACTTGGAACCTATGCAATTTTTACTAAACAATGTCACCCCAATAAGTTTAACAATAAAAAATGAAAACAAAATTACAGTGATTTGTTTTTGCATGGTAAATTTAGAATTCATTCTTTATTATCTGTTTTGTGCCTTCTGAATTTCAAATTCTCCTTAGTAAGAAAGAAACCAAATTTTATAATGAGAAAGAATACAATATTATTTTTAAAAGAAGTGAAAATTTCAGACTACAAAATTAAAATCACTATCATAGATAATGCTATGATATGTCAAGTAAAAACAGAAAAAGGAGTTTGTGAAAATACATATATACATAATTATAATTCTGCAAAGGAAGGAGTATATAAAAATACAACAAAATATTACAAATATTTGTGTTTTCGTGGAATTAATTAGAGTGGATTTCTGCTATCTTCGTTTATTTTTAAAAATCTCATTAATTATCATGCCTTAAAAAGCAATGTTCAAAACTTTCTTCATCTTCCCCTTCCAATATGTCTCATGACAACCTAGGGTGTAATTTCAGTAAGAGCACACAAGCTAGATAATCAGACACGCATGCCTTCCAATCTTGGCTCTGAAGTTTATTAGCTATGTGTGCTTAGGCAAATAACTTAACTTCTCTGAGAAATAACATAACACCTAGCTCCTTAGATTACCTTGAACATGAAGGGAGATGACAGATACTGTTTATCATAGAGCCTATCAGATCCACTTAAAGGGATTTCTGGCAATTAGAGTAGGGAACATGGTGATCTGGGGTTTTCATTAGTATGTCTTCAGCTTCACTCTTGGTCTTACTTCACTAGGCCTTAGAAAGTTGGACATAGGTTGGCAGGTCTTCTGGACCCTGTGTGTAGCATAAGGAAAATACTCTACAGTGTGGACAGGGAACCTGGAAGAAAATGTGTTCTTCCCAGTCCTGCTAATGATCTGTCTCACACTAAATGTCTCTGCATTTGGTATAATAGCTCCCCTCCAGAATTACCACTTTGGTCAGTGTGGTCCACCTCCAGTTATTGAACTTCAACTCAAAGATATGTTTGTTTTTATCAACATCTACCCTTTTTCTGTGTATATGAGCCTTTAAGGAATAGTGATGGGTGTTCAGACACATCATTTAGAGGCACACACATAGACAGGAAAGCACTCCAATATCTTCCTCCCAGACTCCCCTACTATCTGATATTTCACAGTTAAATTCAGTCCTTTGAGTCAACTTTAAACTCTCCCAAAATAAATTATTTACTCTTATACTTAATCACATGCCAATGTCATTACTATGGACTTCCTCTCATCAGATAACCTGGAACAATGTCTAGGTTAAAGTAACTTGTGAAGACAAAGGTATTTTCAAAATTTGTATCATTTGACTGAGTGTAACCTAAGTGTAGAGTCAAAGGTAGAGAAATGAGGGACTCAAGGAGACTGAACAACCCTTTGGTAGTGAAGAGCAACTTCAATGGCATTCATTGCCTTCAACTCTAAAATGGTCCAAAACTACAAGCCTTTTCCACTTGCTTAAACCATCCCCTTATTTTCAGATCATGGGAAATCAGTCATTCAAAGCACGGAGTCTAGGTCAGTCACACATGATCTCCAAGTCAGAATCCACATCTTAGCTAGTGGAACCTCAAAGAATATTACTTGAGGTTATGATCTACCAAAAGGTGATATAATGATTAAGTGAGATACTACAAATAGTGACCAGTACAGAACCTGGCACTAAAAAGTAGACCTCAATAAATAAGAACAGTTATTACTCTACTCCTTGAGCTCATTTATATTCCTAAAGATGTCTCCAATTCCTAAACTCCTTGCCTTCATGAAAAACAAGTACATAAACTTCTCTTTAATATGTGGAAGTTAACAGTGCATACAAATACTAGCAGCAGTGATTATGCTTGAATAATGGGACTGACAGACATGTGTCTTACTCAGTCCTGGGCAGCTGGTTTTATCTTCACATGAGAAATTTCTTGCATTACCTATTAGTACTGCAGAAGCAGACTACACTGGGTGCAATTGTCAGTAAAGTTGTGTGGGTTTGTAGTTGCTACTCTAGGTAGACAATGCATTGACCCACTCTTTGGTTTTTCTGTGAGCTCAGACATGCCTTTTTGGAGGTTACTCATCCTCATCCCTCCAAATCAGTGGTCCTCAACCTGTGGGTTGTGATCCCTTTGGGGTTGAACGACCCTTTCACAGGGGTCGGCTAAGGCCATCGGAAAACACATATCAGATATTTACATTATGATTCATAACAGTAGCAAAATTACAGTTATGAAGTAGCAACAAAAATAATTTTATGGGGGTCACCATAACATGAGGAGCTGTATTAAAGGGTCACAGCATTAGGAAGGTTGAGAACCACTGCTCTAAATGGACTGAATTCTCAAAACCAACTGGGGCTGCTGGAAAGAATCATCACCCTGCTTGTGTGGACAAGGCAGCTTCAGAAGTGAAAGCTGCGGTCTCCAGCCAAGTAGTGATTGAAAGCCTCTCTGGGCAGGTAATAGTGACAGTCTGTTCTCCAGGAGTTGGAGTTGGCTGGCCTTCGTAAATTCCTTCATGTTAACTTGTCATTTACTTGTGATCTGTGCTTTTTTTGAGATTTTCTCCTCTTGGAATCATGGAGCCTATCAAAGTTGGATCAATGCTTGAGGATGCAGATATAATTTATGGGGTATGATTCAAAAATAGTGATAGTGAATACTGCTGCAGAGTGCCTTCCAATGGAAAGGCAGTGATCTTTGATCAGGGAAGCAGTGTGTCAAACATTAGTAATAGTGTGTGACAAGTTTCAACTTGTTTGGTGCAATCAGTTGGTTGTGAGCTATGGTTGAGAGAAGGTGTGTTTTAAAATGTGCCATAAATCATGAATCATGAACAATGCATTTATATAAATTTCTGTCAAATAAAAATATTATGGTGTGTCCTCATCCACCTTATTCACCAAATATGGCACTATGTGACTTCTGGCTCTTCCACAAAGTCAAAATTACCATGAAAGGTAAACATTTTTAATCAATTCAGGAAATCAAGACAGCCACAACAGCACAACTAAAGACATGAAATAGGACTTCCAGAACTGCTTCAGAAAGTGACAAGAACAATGGGATAAGTTTTTCAAAGCAAGGGAGTGTATTTTGATGGAGATTAATGGCCATTTACTTTTTACTGTAATACATTTTTTTTTAATTTAAAAAAGAAAACAAGAAATACTAGCAGCAGCAATTTTGTGTCAATGTGCCCCTGGATTTCTGAGACCATGGTTACCTTAACTCACATAACTCACATAAAGAGTCAGGTCAAGGGAAGATACCTCACACTTGGCCAACTTTTTCCATCTTTTGGGAGCAAGTGGAGCTGGGCATTGCAAGCTTTAGCTGAACTGTAACAAAGATTCATTACCAGACTCCTCCTTATAAAATTGACAAGGTACTCTGAAATGGAGTCAAGTTAGTAGCAATATCCCAAAGGAAAATCTCAAATTTCACTGGTCACTAGTTCAATTAATTCCTCAGTCTCTTACAAAATCCTCACCACCCAGAACAGAATTTCAGATCATTTCTAGGGGAAGAGGCACACACTATGGGGACACTAGGTTGGGTTGTACATATGTCAGTGTAGCTAGGTAGGGATGGCTCAATGCCCAGAAGTGACACATTCCTTAACACAGAGAGGGTAACAATAGGGATATAAGTCAAGTTTCAGTTGCAATGTAAGACCAGGACACAAGACATTTCACCTTTGGCCACTCTAGACTGGATGGCAAGAATAGAGTTGTGAACTCCTGCAGCCCAAGATCTTTATGAAATCCCAGAGAGATTTCATAAATGCCCCACCACCCACCATAGCACATTTTCATGCAGGAGAAACTGGCTGTCTTGCTCTCTTTTCCCACAGGGGAATTTTTTATTTTTGTTTTTATTTTTCAATTATATTTGACATACAATATTATATTGGTTTTAGGTGTACAGCATAGTGGTGAGTCATTTATACGACTTGCAAAATCCTCATTCTGATACATCTTATTCCCCTCTGACACCATACATTGTCATTACAATCTTATTGACTGTATAACCTATGCTGCACTCTACATTCTGTAACTATGAATTTGTAATTTTTCATTTCTTCCCCCTTTTCACCCACCCCTAGCCCTCCTCCCATCACCCCACTAGATCTACACCCATCTGACATCACAAAATCACATATGGTTATTGCAACATTATTGACCATATTCCCATGTTATACCCCATATTCCCATTAACTATTACTTTGTAACCATTAAACTGAACTTCCAAGTCCCTTCCCTTTATTTCACATCCTACGCCAAACCTCTTCCCATCTGGTAACAATCCAAATACATATTAATCTGTTTCTGTTCCTTTTGTTTGGTTTCTTCTTTGAATTTCACTTATAAGTGAAGTCTACTTCTATCTTTCTTCCCTTGTTTGACAGTCCACTCATAACTTCTGGTAGATATCTAGCTATTGCCATATTATTATTCATAATTTTTAATTTTAATTTTTTCCCATCTCAAAGAAGTTCCTCTAACATTCTTTGTAGTATTGGTTTGGTTTTGAGGTACTCCTTTAGTGTTTTCTTGTCTGGGAAGCTCTTTATCTATCCTTCAATTTTGAATGATAGCCTTGCTGAATACATTCATCTTGGTTGTAGATCCTTGGTTTTCTTCATGTTGAATATTTTCTGCCAGTCCCTCCTGGCCTGCAAAGTTTCCATTGAGAAATCCACTGATAATTATATGGGTGATCTCTTATAAATTACTTTTTGCTTTTCTCTTACTGCTTTTAATATCATCCTTTTGTTTTAACTTTTGCTGTTTTAAATATGATGTGTCTTGGTATAGGCCAGTTTGGGTTCATCTTGTTTGGGACTCTCTGTGCTTCCTGAGCTTGTATGTCTATTTGCTTCATTAGGTTAGGAAAATTTTCAGTCATTATTTCTTCAGATAAGTTCTCGATTCCTTGCTATTTCACTTCCCCTTCTGATATTCCTATGATGCAAATGTTACACTTGATGTTGTCCCAGAGGAATCTTATATCATTTTTTCAGATTTATTTTATTATTGTTGTTCTGATTGCATGTCTGCTACTTTTACCTCCAAATCACTAATTTATGCTCTGCTTCATCTAGTCTGGTGGTTCCTTTTATTACATTCTTCATTTCAGTTATTGTAATCTTTACCTCTCCCTCACCTTTATTTTTTGATCCCTATGTCTTTCTTTATGCTTGCTATCTTTCTGCTGAAATTATCACTAATTTCTCTGATCATTCTTATAATCATTGTATTGAGCTCTGTCTCTGATACGTTGTTTAACTCCATTTTGTCTACTGCGGCGTTAAACACTCTGGTGTTCACATTTATTTTGAGCTGCATTTCTTTGTTTCCTAATTCTGGCAGCCTCTCTGTTTTTATATATTCTGCTTCTTAACCCAACACTCGATGCTGCAGTTTCTTCAGTGTTTGCTGCTAATACTGAGAGGGCTGAGGTGTCAAAGGAAGTGGGCAGCCAGGGTTCACACTTTTGTTTTCTTCCTGGAGTTGTGAGGCCACATGAGCAGCACTGGCTTACACCATTCTGTTTTTGATTTGCCCTAAAGTCTTTTCCCTGAGCTTTGGGGTCAGCTGTTCTATATGTTGGCCCCTCAGAAAGGGCTGGTTGCAAGCTGAGAAATGTACCTGCAGCCCCTTTTCTCCTTCTTCCCAGCCCAGAGCGATGTCGGGCTATGGCTCCTCACTGCTCCCTTCTCTCCTCTTTTTCTCAGGAACTGAGTGAAGTTGGACTGCTCTGTCTCACACACCCAGTGTGCACCTCTTGGGGGACAAAGTGAGGTATGGTTGCAGTGTCTCACAGCCCCCTCCTCTGGGCCTCCTTTCTCTGTTCCACAGGCTGGGTAATGTCCAGAATGCTCACCCACTATCTTTTTTCTCCTTTCTCCCACAGCAGTAGGGTTCCAAGTGGAAACCCACGTGTAGCCGTGTCTCCATGTCCCCCCATTTTCTCCTTCATTTGCCCCTCTTATCCCACTTGCAGGTACTTTGATGTAATAAGCACATCTCTTAGCTGTATTTGTGACTTGTATAGGGAATTCTTAGTTGAATTATAGATGTCTTATTTGTTGTAATCTCCACGGGAGTTTTTCAGGAGTCCCTCTCATGCTGTTATTTTGCTGCTTCTCCAAATGGGGGAAATTTTAATGACCACAATGATAAGGTTATTTGATGAATGTTTAAACCATGGCAAGCTGCACAGAGAATATACAGTGTTAATTAAATGGAAATTTTATACAGACAGTATAAAGAGTATTAATTTTTGAAGAACAAACAATGCCAAAAATAATATACTAACTTACCTCTTTAGATTCTGCACTTACTATGACTTTATCAGACCAGGCAGTGTGGTATAATGATAAATGCATCAGATTTGAGAAACCAATGTTCGACTGCAGGCTTGAGCAAGAGCTAACAGTGTGCCCATTGCTTCCAGTTCATGTTCTCATGATTTCTGGACTGAACTGCTGTGCTACTGTGGGTTTAGCATTCCTTTATAGCAGGGACAGAAGATGCCCTTATCACTTCCACAATATTCAAATATATATTTGTCGCCTTCATGAAGTGGCCAAAGAGACGACTTTTCATAGAGAGGTATTAGATTACCTACAAACTTTTTTTTTTACCTTAACAAAGGAGATAGCTTCAACTTTGTCCTGGATACTCCAAACCTTGCCTCTGAATCTCTGTTCCCAATGCATCAGTTTACATAACTCAGAGCTTTGTCCTGGAATATTGGTTGATGTACTTGGCAGAATTACAAGCTTCCTTGATCATCTTTGTAAACGCTGTGAATAATAAAATCTACAAGTGAGAGCTTTACAATAAAAATTATTAGAAAAACATAATTATTTTATAAAATATCAAAAAACAAAACCAAAGCAACAATCATGCTTTACAAGCACAGGAACAAGGGTAGCTAAGGAGAACTCAACAGCTGGCCTTCTAAATAGTGCCCTCTGTAATAAAATAGTGTTAATGAGACTTAGCAGGCTATCACTCAGTATTGTGGTCTAGTTTCAAATTCCAAAATTAATAGCGTGAATGCTGAGATTGATTCAAATAAAGTAAGGTGACAAATATTAAGCCAATTACATCCAGAGACTTGATGACACAGAAAACAGAAGGATGTGAGAAGGTTTCAGAGAAAAGGTGCCTGCTAGACAGAGTAGTCAGCTTGAGAATACTGCCTTCCATAGTGTAGGACACAAATACAGTATATACATATTTTGACATGTTTCTAGAGAAGAAGTATCACATAAGTTCTTGCTAGGAAAGACTCGCAAGTGTTTTTGTTTTCTATGACTTCACTTATATGAAGCATGGTAACTAATTTTCTCAAAGGTAATTGATAGAACTAGGAAAGACCAGTGAAGATAGGGGCTTAATAATGTTTTTGACCATTATTAATAATTGATATGAGGATTATGTAGACATACCTAAGAGAATAGAGAATGCGCTAAATAGATATATTATTATCTGTATTATGATTAGAGTTGTAGATATACTTAATAGTTTGATTTCACTCAACTGTGAATTCTTCAAAGTAGAGACTGAATAGATTTTCATATGCTACCCAAATCATATTTTGTGCATAATAAATGGCCCTCCTAGTTGTCCTTGAAAGAAAAGGGGCTGGAATGAAGCACTGTGGCCCACCTGCTCTTGTTTCAATAAAGTAGTGCTGGCAATGAAAGAACTACATATGTGAAATGGTTACAAAGGCACAAATAGGCTCCTCCAGGCAGCCAATTAGCCAGCCTTCAAGGAAAGTTTGAGTAAGGCTTTCAATTATACCTGGACAAGAAATTGGGTATTTAGATGCAAAATAAGGAAGAGCTGCAAAATATGAAAAAGGGTGAATACAATTGATAAGGTACTAGATCTAGGATTGTCATGTACATGTCTTGAGCAGAAAACAGGTACACAAATGGGAATAAGTTTTTGAGAGACAACAGAAAAGAACAGCAGGGAACACATTCCTGTTCCATTCTCTGAAATAAGACCCTCTGTCTGCTTCCTGGCACTAGTCATATATGTCATTAATAGGCCTGTTACTATCTACTTACTCTTGGAGTAGAATAGAAAGTCTTAAGGCTGCAAGGGAACAGTAGAGTCAAAGTAGTTCAATGCCCTTATTAGTACATGAAGAAACAAGTCCAGAGGGGCTATGTGGCTGGGCAAAGGACCTACACTTAGTCAATATCAGAATTAAATCTGAATGGGGTTCAAGACCCCTGACATCTAATTTGGTGCACTTACTCTGCAAAATTTTGCCTCTCAAAAAATCATGTTTCATGTAATCTATAACATCATTAGAAAAAAATATTAATTCAAATGTATTTCTTTATTTTTAGATATGACTCTTCTGCTAGATCTTTTACCTTCTAAAACTAAATATCACTAACTTACATTTAACTGCAATTAAGTCACCAGAGAATTCATATTTGCATAGGCATATTACATATATAATGTAAATAAATTTCCATCTTCTTGTCCTTGTTTCAGCTTGACTTTTCAGTTTGACTGTGCTAATCTGTAAGCAACCAACTAGCAGGAAATGCTGTACTAATAAAAAGAGTATATGATGCACTACAAGCAGGATAGATCCATGGCAACCTAGGTCTGTTGAGATAGCATCTAACTCTGTACCAAGAACAGACAGACTCTAAATAGACCCACTTCAGATTGAAAGGCATGAACATACTGAAAGTAAAGGGATTGAAAAATATATTTCATAAAAATGGAAATAAAAAAAGGTGGGATAGCAATATATATATTAGACAAAATAAACTTTAAAACACAGATGATAATAAGAAACAAAGGAGATTTTATAATGATAAAGGGATCAATCCAAGAAGAGGATATAACCCATGTCAATATTTATACACCCAACATAGGAGCACCTAAATACGTAAAGTAAATATTGACTAACATAAAAGGAGACATTGACAGTAATATGGTCATAGTCGGGGACTTGAACATCTTATTGACACCAATTAGTAGATCTTCCAGATAAAATATCAACAAGAAAACAGTGGCCTTAAATGGCTCATTAGACCAGATGAATTTAATTAACATTTATAGAGCATTTCACTTCAAAGTAGCAGAATATACATTCTTTTCAAGTGCACATGGAACATTTTGCAAGGTAGACCACATGTTAGGCTACAAGATAAGTCTGAATAAATTTAAGAAGATTGAAATTATATTAAGCATCTTCTCTGACCATAATGGTAAGAAACTAGAAATCAACTACAAAAAACAAAACAAAATAAAACTGAAAAATACTTGGAGACTAAATAACATGTTACTAAACAATGAATGGGTTAACAATGAAATCAAGGAAAAAAATCAAAAGATACTGTGAGACAAATGAAAATGAAAACACACCTACCAAAATCTATGAGACACAGCAAAAGCAGTTCTAAGAGGGAAATTCATAACTTTATAGGCCTACTTCAAGAAACAAAAAAATTCTTAAATAAATAATCTAGCCTTACACCTAAAAGAACTGCAAAAAGAACAGCAAACAGCCAAAGTGAGTAGAAGGAAGGAATAATAAAAATCAGAGTGGAAATAAATAAAATAGAGTCTAAAAAAATACAATACAAAATATCACTGAAACCAAGAACTGGTTCTTTGAAAGATAAACAAAACTGATACACTTTTAATTAGACTCATAAAGAAAAAAAAAAGAATCCAAATAAATAAAATCAGAAATGAAAGAGGAGAAGTGACAAATGACACTACAGAAATACAAAGGACAGAAAAAATTACTATGAACAATTATATGCCAACAAATTGGACAATCTAGAAGAAATAGATAAATTTCTAGAAACAATCTTCAAAGACTGAATTAAGAAGAAAAAGAAAATCTGGACAGATAGATTATAACTAGTGAAATCAAAACACTAATAAAAAGTCTCACAACAAATAAATGTCCTGGACCAGATGGCTTCACATGTGAATTTCTCCAAACTTTCAAAGAAGAATTAATACCTATTCTTCTCAAACTATTCCAAAAAATTTGAAGCATACCAAAGCTCTCAAGCTTATTTTATGATTACACTTATTTGTAAAATCTAAAGAACAAAATAAACAAACAAACAAAACAGAAACAGACTCATAGATACTAAGAACAAACTGATAGCTACCAGATGGGAGGAGAGTTATGGGGCTGGGTGAAAAAAAGTGAAGAGATTAGGAAATACAAATTGGTAGTTACAAAACAGTCACACAGATGTAAAGTAGAGCATAGGGAATATACAAAGTCTGACCATTAAATTCACAAACTTGACACCGTAAGCTTACATTGGCAACACTGTAAAATCATCTCAGTAAGGTTTTATAACCATGGTATATCTGTTTCATAGCTGTGTTCGTGTTGACGTGTGGTTGTGTCTTGCTGAGTAACATTCATTTTTGTTGCATGCTTTTTTATGTATATTTGTAATTTATTTATTTTACAAAAAAATAATTATAATTTGCATACTTTTTATTTCTTATTTTTTTTATTGGGGTGACATCTGTTAGCAAGGATTACATAGGTTTCAGGCATACAATTCTTTTTTTTTTTTCAGGCATACAATTCTACAGTGCATTGTCAACTTGATGTATAATAAGTTCACCACCTAATGTGACTTCTCTTTCCATCACCTTGTTGCATGTTTTTGTGTGCCATTGAAAGAATGTAAAAGCTTGAATTAGAGCAATGAACAAATATCAAATTTAACCTCGGCAAGAGTAGAAGTGAAATCAGGAACATTTTTGTCCAGGTTTAAGGAAATAATGCCATGAAGTAAACAGCAGTGTACAAATGGATTAAAAGTGTCTCTCAGGGTTTCTCTGGTGGTGTAGTGGCTAGGCTTCGGTACGCCTAACGCTGCAGCCCAGGTTCGATAACCAGCCAGGGAACTACCCCACCTCCCCAAAAGAATAGTTTCTCTGAAAGGAGAGAAAGTGTCACTAACGAAGAGAGGTTAGGGCAGCCAGTAACAAGGAGAACTGATGAAAACATTGCAAAAATTTGTTGAATTGTGTGTCAACATCATCAGCTGACTGTGAGAAGCATAGCAGACCTAGTAACCATTGATAGAAAAAAATCTTAACTGAAAATCTTGGAGAGAAAGTTGTGTACAAAAATGGTCCTGAAGGAGCTCAATGATGAACAAAAGCAAAGGAGAATTGAAGTTTTCCAAGACTTTTTGGAGATGCAAGACAATGTTTTGGCCCGTGTTATCACTGGAGATGAGACATGGGTGTACCAATAAGACCCTGAAACAATGTGTCAGAATGCACAAAGGAAGTCAGCCAATTTTCCATGACCAAAAAAGTTCCATTAGTCCAAATCAAGAGTCAAAACAATGTTGCTAACCTTTGTTTTGATATTACAAAGATTGTTCATAATGAATTTGTACCAACTGCACAAATAGTCAACCAAGTTTACTATTTGAAAGTGCTGAAAAGGCTGCATGAAAATGTTAGATGAAAACAACCTGAACGATTCATCAACAATGCATGGCTCTTGCATCACAACAATGCACCAGCTCACAGGGCACTGTTTGTGAGGGACTTTTTAACCAGTACACAAATAACTGCTTTGGAACGCCCTCCTTCCTACTTATCTGATCTGGCCTCCAATGACTTTTTTCTTTACCTGAAGATAAAGGAAGTATTGAAAAGAAGACATTTTGATGACATTCAAGACATCAAGAGTAATATAACAACAGCTCTAATGGTCATTCCTGAAAAAGTTTCAAAATTGCTTTGAAGGGTGGACTAGGCACTGGCATCGGTGCATAGCTCCCCAAGGGGAGTACTTTGAAGGGGACTGTAGTGATATTCAGCAATGAGGTATGCAGCACTTTTATTTGGATGAGTTTGTGAAATTAATTGTCAGACCTTGTAGTCAATAACACTGTAATAACTATGTATGGTGACAAGTGGGTACCATATCAAGGAGTCACTGTCTAAGTTTATAAATGTCTAACCACTATGCTATAACCTGAAATTAATATAATATTGAATGTCAACTGTAATTGAAAAGAATAAAAATTAAAAACAATTAAAAGGCCAGGCTGTAAGTCAAAAGTATCTAATCTTTTGCTTTCCTGGGCCACATTGGAAGAGAAAAATTGTCTTGGGCCACACATAAAATACTAACATTAACAATAGCTCATGACCTAAAATATGTTTCCAAAAAATATCTTATAATGTTTTAAGAAAGTTTATGAATTTGCTTTTGGCCCCATTCAATGCCATCCTGGGCTGCATACAGCCTGTGGGTCTTGGGTTGAAAAAGCTTCTTTTTTTATTTTCTACTAAGATCCACCTTTATTTATTTTCTTAGAAATATATAGTAATAGCCACCTCACTTTCTTCTACCTATTTTTTTTATTCATTTTTATTGTTAGACTTATTGGGGTGACATCTATTAGCAAGGATTACATAGGTTTCAGGCATACAATTCTACAGTGCATTGTCAACTTGATATATAATAAGTTCACCACCTGTGACTTCTCTTTCCATCTAATTAAAACTTTGTTTCCCATTCATGATCACCTTGCCATGGCAGACATAGGATCCTCATCTTTTAACTGTGTCACTAAATTAAAACTTCCCTAAAGACTTCTATCCTAGAAACTCCTTTGGAGAAAAATGTGCTCAAGTAACAACATAAGTAGCTTGAGACAAAGAAAAATAAATCTACTCCAAAACACATAACCATATTAAACGTGTATGCTGCAAAGGCACCAAATTTCTTTCCCTTGTATGTACAGTTTATGAGTCAATGAAGTCAAGGTTCTGATTTTTTATTAAATAGTGCAGTGTACTCCAAAGCACAAAAGCCATGATAGATCCTAACTGAAGTGCAAGCAAAATGGAACCATGGGTACATGGGCATTTGTGACCTTGTCTAAGTGGAAATGCCCTAGGTAAACAATGTGTTTGTAAAACCCGAAATATTCTGTTGAACAGTAATAAGAGGATAATCACCTGCCCTCACTGCCCTCATTCTTAACTGCCATGCCTGCAGTCTCAGAAACTGCTGTACGCACAGGAAAATAGCATTATTTCCCACTCTCTGGAGGAGCTGCATCCCCCATTCCCAAGGGCAGGGTGAGCTGACCATATTGAATACTGGATGCTTGTATGTCAGCAAATACCTACATTGATTGTAGCTTCCTGAAGCATTTATGAACATAGGTTAGTCATAGTTCAGCCTCAATCTGGGAGATAAAACAGCCAGGCGATCTCATAGGTAGGTTGTGAGGAATAAATAATGAAAAAGTACTTTGTAAAATGTGAAGTATGATCCTAATGCTCAATAGCAGAAGATATTATTCTTTTCTTTTAGATTTTTTTTTTGTACGTGGTTAGTTCCCTGGCTGGGAATCGAATGCAGGCCGCAGCGCTGACAGCACCAGCGCCGAAGCCTTAAGCCACTACGCCACCAGGGAACTCCCAAGATATTTTTCTTGACCATTACCTTACTTTATCACAAACTGCATGAAAGGAAGGCAAATGCTAGACATCACCAGCACAGCCTCCAGTTATGGATTAGGTCATAGAGAACCAAGTAACTTTGGTGAGATCTGCTTCATCTCAAGTGAAACCAGGTCATTAAATTCTTCGGAAGACACCCAGTTCTTGTGGCTTCATGATTACCATTTACTGTTCAAAAATAAATTTTGTAATAAGGTAAAAGCTGATTTAATCCATTCATTTCATTGGGAAAAAAACAATTAACAATGTATTGATAATTTGTCCTTTATAACAAAGGAAACTTATTACCAGATACTCAAATTTAGGATAGTCTAATAAAGACACAGAACACAGAGTTAGAATTATCAATAAGGGCCCCATGCTTACAATTCATTTTTCAATACTGAAGTACAGAATCTAACACAACTTTGAAACACTGGTATACAACAGATAACTAAGACTAAATGTGTACATGAAGCTAATTCCAAAAAATGCTGAATAAACAAGAAATGGCATGAGCCTTGAGTTTCTGAAAAATAACTAAGCCTTCTCACAAAACACAAGTTACAATGTGAATAAAATAAGAACTCTCACTCCTTACAGAATTTATAATCAAACTGAGATGACAAATATGTATGATAAAAAGAAAGGACAATGCTTTCTATAAAATATTATAGGAAGAACTTGTCATCATTCTTCTTTCTGCACTTGCACCCAACCTACTCCTTCAAAGAAGGAAAACATCTCTGCCTTAGAAAGCTACTCACTATAAACTGCATATTCAAGGAAAATCATTAATAAAGATTTCTGTTCTTTCTTGTGTAAAGCAAGCTCTGCAAATATGTGTTTGAGAAAAATGTTACGATATTTGGATTTTGCTTTAAAATAATCCCATGGTGGTAGGAATGTGGAATGAAGTGATATAAGATCTAATTGACCATGCATTGATATTTATTGTATAAAAATGATGGGAACAAAGTTTCTTTGTGCTATTTTTTAACTTCTGTTTGTTTGAATATTTTCATGTTAAAAGTCTATAAATTGCAACCTGCCTTGGAAAGCAATCTCAAACACTGGTCATCATGAACAATAAATGCCTTCTCACACTGCTTTTCTCAAGAGGGCCAGAAAAAAAAAACAATCCTGTACACTATGCATTGGAAGGTGGACTCTGAGAGAAGTGGCCAGAGGCTCTGGAGACATTTCTCACCAGACTCATCATCATCCAGCTAGGACTGCAGAGACCAGGATCGAAGAAAATTTTATTTCTGGCAGGAGACCTCAGCCAAAGATCCCACAAAGGGTTTTAAAATCATCTGGATATGAGTAACACAGACAATTTTAGTGGTTCTGTGTTGACCTCTACAAAGACTCACATCCTCACCTACAAATGTAAAACAAAATCATCACGTGCAACACCATACAATGGATTATGGCATTAAAAGAAATAAAATTATGTTCAATGGAACCAATTTGGGACCACAAGTGCTTCTAGAAGAAACAAAGTAAAAGCACCTTCCCATTTCATGATTTCACTCATTTTGTGTATAGACTCTGAATCTTGCTAATATCAGGGGACAAGTAACCACAAACAGATTTGGGGCTGGTTTTTTGTCCCCTGCAATTAAATCCCATCCATTTTTTCTTTTGCTTTTCTCTACTGCAAAGGTAAAAAAGCTAAACACATTTTCCAGGACATCTTGCAGCAATTGGTGGCCATGTGCAAAATGTATTGTCTGGGGGGTGCAATATCTGGATTAAAAGGAAGAAACACCAGGCCAACATACTAATGAATGCAAAGCTGAAGGACCTTCAGTGGTACCTGTTATGAGACAGATAGGTTTACACTATTGTTCAGCTGGGTTTTTGGTTATACGCAGCCAAACACACTCTTACTTGGTTCAGGAAGAAAATCAATGTCTTTCTAAGCAGATAAGAACCCCAAAGGGATATGTGTGCTGGGGAAAGTTTAACCATCAGCTCTGTGAAAATCAGAAAGAAAATACCTCATTTGCAGTGTTAGCTAATTCCTATGGAGTAAACAGTTCCAGTTCCACCATAGCCAATTTAAGCTACAAATGGATGTTATAAACTGGATTTGAGAAGGAATTTGCATAAATACCTGGTACCAGTAAGAACAGCCTTCAGCACATCTCTGAATAAGTCCTATCCAGACATACCAGGAATCCAGACTCAAGAAAATTGCTTAGAAACTGCCTATAACTTCATACAAAAATGATATTGGAAAGAGCAATGGGAGAGGTTTGCACAGAGAAGAGGAATGGAAAGGAGGAAGAAAATGGTAAAAACATCGATATTTTTTTTTTAGAATTGATAATTACTTACCAAACTGGAAAACATTAATTTTGCGTCTTATCTTTCTTTGGGGAACAAGACCTTTAGAATTTTAGGATATGAACAACTTGAGAAGGAAATGTTTTATGCTATTTGGTTTTTCCACATGACTTTTAAATTTGGTTTTGTAACAATCACATAACCTAAAGTACAGATGCCTCCATCTTTAGCACTTGCTTAACACTGAATAGTATACATAGCATTTCCACACAAGTATCTCATTTAATCATTCACAATCATCCAAGGATTAAAAAAGTTTTGTGTTTTACTGAATAGGGAACTGAGGCATGGGTATTAAATAACTTGTTCAAGGTAAAGCAGCTTCACAATTTACCACCTCACCCATGGAAGTAAAAAATCTATCATGACTTTTCTTACTATAGCCAGTATGGGGCAGAATTACAGACAATAAAAAGATTTCTCTTAATGGCTGTTGGACTTTGACTTAGGAAAAGAATGGTTAGTATGGTGGTTTATAATGGGTACAAACACAGTAGCTTGTTTTCCTTCTTTAGGGAAATTGCACCACCTAACACAGACAAGGACAAAACCCACATAGACAACAATATGAAAGGTATTATCAATTTTCACATTTATTTCTTAGACTTCAGGGTTTTCAATATTAAGAATAACAGTTCAGATCCCTGACACTTCCAGATAGCTGATTGTACAATTAAAAGAGCAAAAAAATGTAGAAGTTTCTAAAAGAGGAAACTGAAAATCCTATAGAGAATATAATAATTTTCAATAATGGTCATAATTATTGCTAAAGGATAGTCTCTGCTTAGCAAACTTTTCATTTCCCACTTGTACTTTACTGAACTCCAACTTCTCCCTCAGAATTATGATTATGGTCCCAAATGGGAAAAAAATATGGCCATTAGAGTAAAATCCAAGTGGTCAATATGACTAAATGAAATATATTTTATATCTACCAGACTAAGAAGTGATTTCAGAATCCAAACTCTATTTCTTCACCACAAGACCCCAAATGCCACCAGTGAGAAGGGAGTGGAACTTCAATAAGTAGGGTTTCATCTTGACAGTTCAATTGCTATTACCCCAACACTTGGGGAGGAACAGCCTACTGAGGAAAGGAAAGTTTTCATGTGCTAGAAGGGAAGGAAAAGAGGAGGGAAAGAGAAGTAAAATCAAGTGAGAGACAATTAGAACATGATACTACAGGGAAAAGCAGTCTCGGGGATAATACTGAATAGAGGTTGCTAATAAATGCAGAGCCATTGCAGACTGAATGAGGTGACAATATACATAAATGTGGGCTATGAAAGATGGGAAAAAATAATCCAAAGCAAAAATAGTCCATTATATAATGGTACACATGAACCAGTCTACTGTATGCAGAAGGGCTGAAAAGCCATTAGCTTGCATTTTTACTGAGCAGAGTAGGAAAATATCTGCCGCAAAACCACATAGAGGCTTGTGGGAATTGAGGTTAGTCTTATGGTAATTTTGCAGCTGCCCTAACCCCTCTGTGTAGACCCTGATAAAAGGGCATCAATCATGCATAAGAATACTCACTATGTACTTTAGAACCCACTGATGGCCTGAGCCATCTCAAAAGCTGCTGGCACTTGAGGCCCTGTAGTAGCAGTAAAATCTAAGTTATAGAAAGTTATTGTTGCATCAGGCCAGCTGCTGGTAATTTTATCGCCACCAATTATTTTTTCCTAATGCAAATCAGTCAACCCTTTTTACACCAAAAATACTGAAAGCAAAGAGAGTGGCATATTAGTATAAAAATTCCCACTGGCTTTTTTTTCATTAGTAAAACTTTAAAACCTTGGGTTTGCAGACAAGCTATACTAACTGCCTTTCTGGAGCAGTCATGACTGTATGAATGAATGTATAGCCTGTTTCAAAAATTTTAAGTGAAGTAAGTTTTCTGTGGGGTAGGAAAAGGAGGGATCATGAATTTCAGGTAAGTTTAGGATTAAGATTGGGCAAGATAATCAAGGATTAGGCAAGCCCCTAAAGGAACCTGTTTTCATTCAGGTATTTGGGAAATATATTCCAAAAATCATACTAGTATTAAGCTCTTAACAGTACAGATGGATCCAGGGTTGGGGAACATTACCTTTGACTTATGTTCCAAGGATCAGAAAATTGAGGCTCAGAATTATACTAACTCAACCGTTACACAGGATTCTAATTTAAACAAGCAGAAGCATGAAGATACTGAAGAGAGGAATCTGTGCCAGCTATCATTTTTTTGTTTCTCAGCTCCAAATTCATCCATCAATACATGCTCTATGATAATGGACAGAATTCATTTAAATATTTCTCCTTTATAGTGAGCATAATGTTGAGTTCTGCCAGTAGAGAGCATTGGAGGAACATTGCAAGAGGAAAAGGGTTCTCCCCTGTTTCTGACAGTTACACAGTGGGTCAAGGGTGTGCATGTAAGAAAGTTGGGAAAAAGGTACATGGATAGACAGCTTCAAATGGGCACAGAATGTGAAGATATCAGGTGGACAAAATGCACTCTGTGAATGTTAGTAAGCTTCTTTCACCAGCCATCTAAATGCTTGCTCAATGAACTTATGAACAAAGTGGCTATAGTTGTAGGAATGGAGGCCGTGCAAGGACAAACCAACATAGACTTCCCATCATGAAGGCTGACCTGGCTAAAGCTACTGTTGAATATGTAACTGGCTGATGGTA
This sequence comes from Lyroderma lyra, assembly GCA_004026885.1. NCBI lineage: Eukaryota > Metazoa > Chordata > Mammalia > Chiroptera > Megadermatidae > Lyroderma > Lyroderma lyra. Next base: position 85,666 of record PVJL010006065.1, read on the forward strand.
CAGATCAACACTGAGTTCTGGATATGACACCATTTCGCAGCAGACCAGCCACTCACCTGTTGGCAGATAGATTACACTGGACCTTTTCCACCATTGAGAAAGCAAGTATTTGTCTCCACTGAAATAGGTATTCTTTTTTTTTTAAATGTGGGTAGCTCCCTGGCTGGGAATCGAACCCAGGCTGCAGCGCTGACAGCACCAAAGCCTTAAGCCACTACACTACCTGGGAACTCCCTGAAATAGGTATTCTCATATTCTAAGTGTGGGTTGATTTTTCTTGTCAATAATGCTTCTTCCAGTACCACCACCCATGGATTCAGAGAATGCCTTACCATCATGGCAAGACATATAGGTTTGTTTTTCTTCAGGGAACTTGCCTCACAGAAAGGAACTGTGGCAGTGGCCTGGTACCCATGAAAATAACTGATCTTACACCATCCACTATTACCTACAAGCAGCTGGCCTAATTGAAAGGTAGAATGACTTACTGAAGACTCAGTTAGAGGGCCAATTGGGAGAAAACACCTTGCTAGATTGGGATTCAGTTTCACAGGATGCCATTTATGCTGTAAATAACAGACCATAATGTGGTGCTTTGTCCTCATACCCAGACTACATGGATTTAGAAATCAAGGGGTGAAAGTGGGAGTGGCCCCTTTTACTATTACATCTTATAACACATGTCCTGAATTTTGACTTCTCATTCCAGTAATGCTGTGTTCTACTGGTTTGAAAATAATAGTTCCCAATGGAGAAATTCTTTCACCTGGACCCACACAAATGTTTGACTGAACTGCATGTTGAAAGTGCTACCTAGACATTTTGGTCTCTTTGTGCTACTGAAAAAACTGGCATAAGTTTATTAACTGGAGTGACTGATTCCAATTATCACAGAGAAATCAGTTTGCTCCTATACACTGAAGGCAAAGAAGACTGTGTATCAAATAAAAAAAGAAAAATCCAGGCCTAGGTAAGGAGAGACTTTATTTGAGGGAACTACTACAATAGAAGGAGGGAGACTATTGCCGTAGGGAGAACCTTCTGACCATAGAATCTACAAGTGTCTCAAAATTCAGGCAGAAAGGATTTTTATTTTATAAGAAGGAGTAAATAAGGTAGAAAAACTGGATGTTGGGGAGTGGGATGAGCATGAGGATTTGAACATCTTTGAGGGGGCCATTTATTCAGCTACCCACACTTAGAGTGTCATATCTATTGACAATTAGGATGGGTTTCAGTCATTCAAAGGAAGAATATGTCTTCTGGTGAGGACCCAGGATTGTCATTTTGGGAATTCAAGAGGGTATTTATCCTGATGGTTAGATATTGGATGGAGATGCAACAGTAGGGGATTGTTCCCCCATGTTTTGTTATGTTTGTAGTCACCTTTGTCTTGGGAAACACTGCCAAATTGCCAGCTTTTTTCCTGTTAAATGTTGTTCAGTTCATTGGCATCATTCATGCACTGACCAGTTTATCAAGTGTATGGAGTCGGTTTTTGTCAGGATGGATTGTAAATTGAATACATCAGTGTTGCAAAAGAGTAATCAGTGTAGAAGAGCATAACATGTAGTTTCAAAATTTCAAATGACCTCAATACATCTGTATTTATCCAAGAATCTTTACATACTTAATGAGACCATTATACAACTTGTAGAGGTCATCAGTGATATGGAATGTGGTAGCACAAAGAGATAATTCTCAGTGGGAAAATAATTTATCAGTGCTCATTTCCTTTACATTGGCTACCTGCCATGAAAAGTACCTTGCTGGAGTAGGTAAGAAAGTATGTCACATTCTGGATGGGAAAGTGCGTATTCATGTGTATATTCAACAGTGGGATTTTAGAATGAATTTGTTTCTAAAAAAATACAGTAAAGAATTTTCCAAAACTTAGCTTGTATATTTCTCCTGAAGAATATTTCATCACTTGTGGTAGATAAGTTGATACAGATTTGATAAACAAACCAGAAATGAATAACATTATATTCATTTCTGAAGAATTTCACAGATTTCTGGGTCTACAGAGATCCAAGATGGTGGAGTAGATAAACACCGTGCCTGCTTCATTCCATAAACACATTGAAATACAACTAAATTATAGAACAACCAATCTAGAGAACTATTTGAAGTCTAGCTGAACAGAAGTTTTATAACTAAGGCTATAAAGAAGAAGTCATGTGGATACTGGCAGAAGGGGCAGAGATGCAAAATGGGTTAGCCTCAAACCTCCATGTGGTGGTTGAGAATCAGGAAGGATATCTTGGCCATGAAGGTTCCCCCTGGAGAAGGAAGGGACCCCAGCCCCACACCTGGTTCCCTAGTTCAGAGTACTGGTGCCAGGAAGAGGACCCTTACATCTTGCTGTGAAAAACAGTGGGGATTTCGACCATCCAGGTGGAACAGAGGTTGCGGGAAAACCAGATGTCCCCATAAAGGGCCCATTCAGGCATTCACCCTGAGCTTTAATGGAGTGATGGTGACCCAAGCATTGTTACAGGCATATGGGAAGCAGACTGAGGTATGTGGCTTTGGGGCGAGGCCTGGAGAACAGTCACCACTTTTCCTGGATTGGGTCCTCCTCCAATTCTGTGAAGAGCAGGTTCCATCTTTTCTGTACATTCCCCACATGTGGACAAATCTGAATCTCATTGGTCTGGTGAGCTCCACTGGCTCCACCATGTTATCTCAATGAGACCCCACCTTACCCAATTTACCCAATACCAGAGGCACTTTCTCTGGTTAGCAATCTGCCTTACCCACATTGCAATCTTTCTTGAGAAACTATCAGAGTCTGTAGGCCCCAGGTGTGCAGTGACTAACCTCAGTGTGTTCTGAGACTTTTGCTGAGTAGCTCCAGGCACAACACTGGAATCAAATAAGAATCTACAAGAGCATCCAGCACAGGTGACCAGGGATACAATGCCAGGGCCCTCCAGGGCACTTGTTACATGAGACTACCCAGAAATATTGGAAGATGTATCAGGTCTATCTAACACATGGAAACAAACACAGAGAGATATTTACAATAAGAAAACAAAGAAATATATCCCAAATGAAAAAACAACAGAAAACTCCAGAAAAAGAATTAAACAAGATGGAGGTGAACAACCTATTAGAAACACTGTTCAAAACAATGATTATAAGGACGCTCAAGGAACTTAGTGAAAACTTCAACAAAGAGATAGCAAGCAAAAAGGATATCGACACCATAAAAAAGAACCAGGCAGGAATAAAGAATATAATAACTGAAATGAAGAATGAACTAGAAGAAATCATCAGCAGACTAGATGAAGCAGAGCATCAAAGTAGTAATTTGGAAGACAAGGTAGCATAAAACACACGATCATAATAGCAAAAAGAAAAAAGATCCCCCCCCAAAAAATAAGGATACCTTAGGAGAATTCTGCGACAACATCAAGTGTAACAACATTTCACATCATAGGAGTAGCAAAAGGATAAGAGAGAGAGCAAGGGGTTGAGAACCTATTTAAAGAAATAATAACAAAATATTTCCCTAACCTGGCAAAGGAAATAGACACAAAAGCTCAGGAAGTGCAGAGAGCCCCAAACAAGAAAAATCCAAACAGGTCCAAATCAAGACACATTATAATTAAAATGCCAAAGGTTAAAGACAAAGAGATAATCCTAAAAGCAGCAAGAGAAAGGTAACTAATAACTTATAAGGGATGTCCCATAAGACTGTCAGCTAATTTCTCAACAGAAATTTTGCAGGCCAGAAGGGATTGGCAGAAAATATTCAATGTGTTGAAAAGCAAGGACATGCAACCAAGATTACTCTATCCAGCAAGGCTATCATTCAAAATCAAAGGATGAATAAAGAGCTTCTCAGAAAAGAAGCTAACAGAGTTCACCACAAAACCAATATTAAAAAGAATGTTAGAGGAACTTCTTTAAGATGTAAAATATATATATATATATATAAATAATAAAATGGCAATAGCTACGTATCTACCAATAATTGCTTTCATTTTAAATGGATTAAAATGAGTGTGGTAAGTCAGTCAGAGAAAGACAAATGTCCTGTGATTCTAGTTACATGTGGAATCTAAAGAACAAAATAAAGAAACAAAACAAGCAGACCCACCCATAGGTGCAGAGAACATTTTGAAGTTTGCCAGATAGTAAAGAGGTTGGAGGGGTTGATAAAAAAGAAGAACAGATTAAGAACAAATTCATAGTTACAAAATAGTCAAGGGGATGTAAAGTACAGCATATGTGAGTCTCCAGCCAGCTGGGACTTACTTGAGATGCATGAAATAACTACTCAAGACACAAAAGTCTGGTCAAGAGGGAGAGGGAGAGGCCATTTTGAAAGAAGAGACTTCTGAGGCTCTCTTCTTCACCTTTTTATTTAGAAGGCTTAACAGAAAGTTAGCAAAGTGCCTAAGGTTAGCTGATATAGGAGAAAAGAGGATTATGGGACTGTGTGCAGACAAGCACATCCACAGAGTTAACTAGTCAAACTAGGGAGATTAAGGGTAGGGCAAGTAAAGTTTAATCATAATTTCTTCACTGGCACCCACATCATGTTCACATACATTCTTTCTGTGTTTGCACAGATCTCTATCAATTATTTACCAGCCAAAAAACTTTCAGTCCTTGCATTTGCATCAGGATTCAATGAGCATACATTCATTCATCATGATGTGAGGGCCTTACAGATTTTTTAGCCAGTCCATTTGGGGTTGTGGACTGGGCTCAGGGAATCCTATAAGCTTAGAGCATACAGTCAATACTACTGTAACCATTATGTATTGTGTTAGATGAGTACCAGATTTATCACAATGATGACTTCTAAGTTATATAAACGTCCCATCACTATATTATACACCCGAAACTAATATAATATTGTATGCCAAATGTAATTAAAAATAAAAATATTAAAAAAGTAATTTTACAGAGGTATGAGTGAACTGCAAAATGTCTTAACATTGTCTCAATATGGACATGGATGCCATCTTTCCTTCCTCAAGTTGGATTTTCTTCACTATGATTCTGTTCTGCATGTTGTGTGCATGGGGTATCACTTACTACCCTTCCCCACCCACTATTGTTATCTTTAGCATAAATAACAGTATTTCTGCATACAAGATATCATTAATCAGGATATTTTTTCACATTAATTAAATGAAATGAGCAATCTAAAAGATGCACAGCCACCTCCTTATTGATCACATAGCTTTGGGAGGAGCTTGGTTACTGATCTTGTTTGCCCATCTCATCTTTAGTTGGCAGACTTTTAGACTCTGCTTTAGTGCCACTGCATGTTGTAATATAAGAACAAGGCATTCTATATGTTATGCTATTGCTATGCCCATCTCTTCATTTGGGATGCCTCTTTTTTCCCACATGTCTAAATTATGAACAACTTTCAAGTTCAGCTTAGTTTCCATGTCTGTCTTAAAGTTTTCTCTAATCAACCTAGACCACAGCAATCCCCTTTGTTTGAAATTTTATCCCTCTCAATGTCTAGTTACTCTTTTTGGCACTGTAGGTTTTATCAATTATATTTTCATATATACATCATAGACTCAAAGGACTATATGTTGACTTAATTCATGGATTACAGTCAGGTATAGGCCAGTAGCACTGGAAATGAATGAAAAAGAAGAGACAGATGAATTATTTTACATATGGTGGTTGATGGAGTAAGTGGGATTAGAGTAGGTGCTGTTATTATTTTAAAGTTGGTAGTCCCACTCTCAGGACTGGATTGAGTTCTCTGTTCTCAGCTAGATTATCCAATTTTTGTCTGTTAGTATAGATGAAGTACTCAATTAATACCTGTTGAATTTAATTGAATTTACTTCAACTAGAACATTTTCTTCATCTTTTTGGTATTTGCCCAAAGTCTCATTGTAATAATCTCTATACTATTCTTCCATGTTTGGTCTTGCCTTTGTCATATGGTCATATGTTGAAAGTAATAGTATCCATAAAAGTCTCACTCTGTGCTCCCATTCTCTGGATGTATCCTATATGGATACATATTGTTCACAACCACACCTCCTCTTAGTCATATTGTCTTCCCTGCAGCACCTCTGAATAGTCCAATTTCCTCTCTCCCTCATCTCATTCTTGTTTTCATTTCTGCCCTATGTTAAAATTTGGGAGAAAAAAGTTCCTGACTTTATGAACACTGGAGTACTGTATCTATCCAGGGCTTTTTTCTTTTCCAATAAGAACATCCCCAAATAATGTATATCTTCCTAATGGGAAATTTCAAGCACAAACAGGATGATGGCCTAAAGAGATGCAAACCTTCTCTTTAAAGGGAAAGGTAGTAAATATTTTAGGCTTTCCGGGTCTTTTCCCAAGTACTGAACTGGGATGCTATAGTTAGATAATTGTAAATGAATTGGTGTGGCTGTGTTCCTATAATATTTTATTTACAAAAACAGAGAGTGGGTCACATTCAACTGCCCCCCACCCCAAACAATAGTTTGTTGATTTTGGTCTGTGGTTTTATTTTTTGACATTCCAGTGTTTCTCAAATTAGAACACAAAACCAGCAGCCACTTCTCATTATCTATCTATCTATCTTGCATTTCTGTGGCAGGAAACCTTATGACATGCAGCACAGGCAAAGAAGTATGTGTCTCCATTGGAAACCTTGGTTGGTCCTACCATTGCAGAAAATTGTAGAGGTACCTTACAGAAGCATCAGGGGTTGATGACTCATAGAAGCAGAATTAGAGAAGGGAGATTAAGAGTGTCTATCAGATTAAAATATTCCATTCTTAAAAACTTGCTAATTTTATGCAGTAAGTTTTATATGGCAAAAGTGGTTTAATGTAATGATAGTTCTTGCAATGATAAAACTGAGAGATAGCTGCTCATGAATTTTATTAAGTAGATAAAAATTTTAGTAGAAAATGAGGTTTTATGTTTTTTATTCTTAATACTGTCCAATTGAAATTTTATTTATAAGATTCATTTGCTTATCTTAAAATGATAAAAGATTATAATACAAAATACAGTGTGTTTTAAAACTGATATATTTCCCATGTTTTTCTTAAGGCGCACTGAGTTTGTTGACTTATACAACACGTGTGATGTTTAGTTTTCTTATTTTTTATTTTTAATTGTTAAATGTGTTGGGGTGATATTGGGTACTAACAATTATATAGGTTCTAGGTGTACAATTCTACAAGACATCATCTTGTGTTATGTTATGAGTTCATCACCAAGAGTCAGTTCTGTTTCCATTACCATATATTTGAGACCCTGTCCCTTTTCTCCCATCCCATTCCTCCATAACCTCAGATAACCACTAACCATTAAATTATTAATTGTGTACATGAGTTTTTGTTTCTTTGTTGCTTTCAGCTTTGTGTTCCATATATAAGTGAAATCATATGTTTCTTGTTTTTTTTCTCTCTGGCTTATTTCATCTTCTATGATGGTCTCAATGTCCATTCCTTTTGTCATAAATGGCCCTTTTCATCGTTTCTTTTGGCTGAGTAATATTCCGTTTTTTATATGTACCATAGTTTCTTTATCCAGTTGTCTATCAAAGGAACTTTGGCTGTTTCCATGACTTGGACATCATGAATACTGCTGTGATGAACATAGTGTGCATATATCTTTGCAGGCTAAGGTTTTCAAATTTTTTGTAGATACCCAGAAGTGGGATTGCCTGGTCATATGGTAACTTTATTCTTAGTTTTTTGAGGAACCTCCATACTGTTCTCCATAGTAGTTGTGCCAGTTTGTATTCCCACCAGAATTGTATGAGAGTTCATTTTTCTCCACACCTTCTCCAACACTTGTTGTTCCTTGTCTTATTGATGGTAACCATTCTAACAGGTGTGAGAGGTATCTCATTATTGTTTTGATTTGCATTTCCTTAATAGCTAGTGAAGTTGAGCAGTTTTTCATATGTTTGTAGGCCTTTTGTATGTCTTCCTGGGAGAAGTGTCTATTACAGTCCTTGGCTTACTTTTTAATTGGATTATTTGTTCTTTCATTGTTGACTTGCACACTTTCTTTATATATTTTAGGCATTAACCCCTTATCAGAGGCATGGTCTGAAAATATTTTCTTCTATTTAGTTGGCTATCTCTGCTTTGTTGATGGTTTCTTTTACTGTGTAGAAGCTTTTTAGTTTGATATAGTTTCATACATTTATTTTTGCTTTTACTTCTCTGGCCTTTGAAGTTAGGTTCATAAAGTGCCCCTTAAATTCAAGGTTTATAAGTATAGTTTCAATGTTTTCATGCATATGGTTTATTGTTTAGGGTCTCATATGGAGGTCTTTAATCCATTTTGAGTTAATTGTGATATATGGTAAAAATTCACAGTTCAGATTTTTTTCTTTTGCATGTTTTTATCCAGTTTTCCCAGAATCATTTCCTGAAGAGGCTTTCTTTTCCTCATTGTATATTTTTCGTTCCTTTGTCAAAATTTGTCTGTCCATATTTTTGTGGATTTAGTTCTGTGTTTTTTATTCTGTTCCCTTGGTCTATGTATCTGTTTCTCTGCCAATATTAAGCTGTTTGATTATTGATGCTTTGTAGTATAGCTTGAAATTGGGGAATGCGAAGCGTCCAGCCTTATTCTTTTTATGTAGCATTGCTTTGAAGATTCAGGATCTTTTGTGGTTCCATACATATCTGATAATGCTTTTTTCTATTTCTTGAAAGTATATCTGAGGGGTTTTGATGTGAATTGTGTTCAATCTGCACATTGCTTTGGGTAATATGACCATTTTAACTTTCGATTCTTCCAAACCGTGAACACAAAATATCTTTCCATTTCTTTGTGTCCTCTTCAATTTCTTTTAGTAGTATTTTATAGTTTTCAGTATATAAGTCTTTCGAGTTCTTTGCTAAGTTTATTTCTAGACATTTTAATTTTTGTGCATCACAAAAGTTATTGTTTCTCATTCTTTTTTCTGAAGTTTTGTTGTTGGTATATAGAAATGCAATTGATTTTTGTGCATTGATTTTATATCCCAAAAATTTACTGTATTTGTTTATTATTTCTAATAGGGTTTTTTTGGAGACTTTAGAATTTTTTTATGTAAAGGATCATGCCACCTGCCAAAAATGACAGTTTAACTTCTTCTCTCCTAATTTGGATAACTTTTATTCTTTTCTCTTGCCTGATTGCTCTGGCTAGAACTTTGAGTATTATATTGCATAGCAGTGGCCAAAAAAGGACATCCTTGTCTCATTCCTGATTTTAGAAGAATAGTCTTCAGTTTTTCCTGTTCTGTATGATATTAGTTGAAGCTTTGTCATATATGGCTGAGGTACTTTCTTTATAGCCATTTTATTCACTATTTTTATCATAAATGGATGTTGTATCATGTCAGATTTTTTCTCTGCATAAATTGATATAATCATATGGTTTCTATCTTTTTTAGTTTGTTTATGTGGTATATCATATTGATTGATTTGTATATGTTGAACTATCCTTTTGTTCATGGGATGAATCCCACTTGATCCTGGTGTAAAATCTTTTCAATGTGTAGTTGTATTGGATTAGTTAGTGTTTTATTTAGAAGTTTTGCATCTGTGTTCATCAGAGATATTAGTCTATAGTTTTTTTTTTGTTTGTTGTTGTTCTTTGTGTGTGTGTGTGTGTGTGTGTGTGTGTGTTTGTGTGTGTGTGTGTGTGTGTGTTATTATTTCCAGGCTTTGGTTTTAGGGCCATATTGGCCTCATGAAAAGAGTTGGGAAGTATTGCCACTTCTTAATTATTTTTGCAAGGGGAGCAGGGGTTGTTCCCTGGCTGAGAATCAAACCCAGTCCTCAGTGTTGAGAATGCCAAAGCCTAGCCACTATACCACCAGGGAACCCCCCTCTTCATTTTTATTTGGAAATGAGAATAAGCATCAGTTTCCCTTTGATAAATGATTGATAAAACTCATTGGTGATACCATTTGGTCCTGTGCTTTTGTCTTTGGGAAGATTTTGAAAAATTGTTTTAGTTTCCTTACTTTTGCTTGGTCTATTTAGATTGCCTAGTTCTTCTTGGTTCAGCATAGGTAGACTATGTATTTCTATAAACTTGTCAATTGTTCAAGGTTGTTAAATTTAGTGGCCTATAGTTTTTCATAATATTTTTTATAATCCTTTGTTTTACTGTGGTATCAGTGGTAATTTTTCCCCTTTCATTTCTAATTTTGGTTATTTCTGTTTTTTTTCTCTTTGCCCCTTGTTGACCCTAGCCAGGGGTTTGTTAATCTTACTCATTTTTTCAAGGAACCATCTCTTCATTGCCTTAATTTTTTTTATCATGTTTCTGTTCTCTATTTTATTTAGTTCTGTTCTAATTTTTATTATTTCTTTCTTTCTGCAGACTTTGGGGTTTCTTTGTTCTTTTTCTAGTTCTTTAAGATTGGATGTTATTAATAGCTTGTTTACTCGTGGTTTCCTTGTTTGTTGAGATATAAATTTCCCTCTTATTACTGCTTTTAATGGATCCCAATAATTTGTCTTTGTCATTTGTTTCTATGAATTTTTAAATCTCCTTTTATTTTTTTTGACCCAGTCATTTCTTAATAACATTGTTTAATCTTTGTATATATGTGGGTTTTTTCCAGTTTTTTTTTTTTTGTGTGTGTGTGTGTGTGCAATTGATCTCTAATTTCAAGGCTTTGTGGTCTGAGAATATGTTTTTTTTATTATTCCAATTTTCTTGAATTTGCTGAATCATTTTGTGTCCCAACATATGGTCTCTCTTTGAGGATATTTTATGTGCACTAGAATAGAATATACAGTCTTGTGTTGTAGGATGTAGTGTCCTCTAAATGTCAATTATGTCCAGTTGTTGTAATGTATCATTTCCTTATTTATTTTCTGTTGGATGATCTGTCCATGGTTGTAAAGTGGGCATCGAGGTTCCCTACTATAATTGTGGTTCTGTCAGTTTAATTTTTCAGATCTTTAAGTAGTTCCTTTATAAATTTTGGTTCTTCCTTATTAGAAGTATATGTATTGATGAGTATTATGTCTTCTTGTTGTTGTATTGTCCCTTTTATAATCATGAAATGCCCATTCTTGTCTCTTATTCTTTTTTTATCCTGAAGTCTGTTTTATCAGATATAAGTATGGCTACTTCTTCTTTTCACTGGATGCCATTTGCTTGGAGTATTATTTTCCACTATTTCACTTTGGGTCTGTGTTTGTTCTTGTGGGTAATGTGTGTTTCTTAGAGACAGCATATAGATGGGTTTGTTTTTGTTCATTTCAAATCTGGTCAACTACTCTGTCACTTTTTATTGGTGAGTTCAGTTCATTTACATTTAGAGTGATGATTAATATGTGAAGATTTTATATGGCCATTTTGTCTTCTGGTTTTTGGTTTTTTCATGTCTCGGTTTATTCTCTGCCTTTTTCTCCTTATCTGTTCTTTAAGTTTGATGGTGTGCTATGAATTTTTCTTTTGTTGCCTTTTTTTGTTGTTGTTTTGTTTGTTTTGTTTTGGGATTTTTTTTGGTTGTGTGTCTTGGTTCTGGGTTTTAAAAAATTGGTTATCATGAGGTTTATGAAAAGGAAATTTTCATATATGTGGTGGCACCTTTTTAAAAACATATTTTAAATTTTTATTCTTTTTATTTGGAATTTAAACCTTTACATCTTCCTTTTTTATGTTTTTGTTTTCCCAACTTTTTCCAATTTTTTTGGCTTTCTGTTTCAAGTCAAGCAGCTTCCTTCAGTATTTCCTGGAGTACCATTCTTGCATTGGTGAATTACTTCAGTTTCTGTATGTCGGAAAAAGTTTTTATTCCTCCTTCATACCTAAAGGATAATTTTTCTGTATAGATTATTCTTGGATGGTAGTTCCTCTCTTCATATTTTGAATATATAATTCCACTTCCTCCTAGCTTGAATAGTTTCTGCTAAGAAGTCTCATGACAGACTGATGGGCTTTTTTTTTTCTTTAAGGCTATAGTTTTCCCCCCCAACTTCCTTGAGAATTCTTTCTTTGTCTTTGATTTTTTTTACATCTTCAGTATAATGTGCCTTGGAGAAGATCTGGTGGGATTCAGGTAGCTAGGGGTCCTGCTTTCTTCTTGAATTTGGAGTTTTAGTTCTTATGATAGGTTTGGAAAGTTTGTGTCTATTATTTGCTTGATTAGGCTCTCATTAGAATTTTGTTCTGTTTCTTCTGGTATTCCTATTCTTCTTTTCTTTTCTTTCTTTTTTTTTTTTTTTTTTTTTTTTTTTTTTTTTTTTTTTTTTTTTTTTTTTTTTTTTTTTTTTTTTTTTTTTTTTTTTTTTTTTTTTTTTTTTTTTTTTTTTTTTTTTTTTTTTTTTTTTTTTTTTTTTTTTTTTTTTTTTTTTTTTTTTTTTTTTTTTTTTTTTTTTTT
>PVJL010006066.1:0-83006 GCA_004026885.1 Lyroderma lyra
TTTTTTTTTTTCTTTATAGAATGCTTGTTAATTGGATGTAGGTAACTTTTCAATTTATTTTCATATTTTTAAGTCTTTTTCCTTTTATTTTAATTTCAGAAAATTTCTGTGACTTTCTTGTCTCATTCTCTTCTAAAAATTTTATTTCAAGAATAATTTTAAATTTCCAATGTCCTAATTTTTAATTTTCACTAATTATTTCTTTGTCATAGCACCCTGATTTTTTTTTAAATGAATGCATTAGCTTTTTAAATTGTATTGGGGCTGATCATGGCTGATGAGGTCAAAGTTTCACAGACATTTAAATGACCTTTTCACAAATTATGGCTGGGTTTCATGGTACAATTTTCTGGGCTGGGTCTTCTGCCTCCCAGGGCATGATCTTTTCAACATTATGTTCTATCTTGGTTTTTATCTGCATTACCTTGTATAGAAAGTGAGAAATTTTACTGTTTTTATTTCTAGGCTATAATGGTATAAAAAAGATTAGAGATATAATATTTGTTAAGTATCTGTTATGCACAGGCTGGGTCATAATTCCATGATGCAGATGCCACTATTCTCTTTATCCAACTGAAGAAGCCATTCTCAGAAAGGTTAAAAAATGCCCCAAATCCTAGAGATAGTAAGTGGTGGATGCCTTTTTGAATTCTTATTCATCTGGCTTTGAAACCAACAGTCTTTGGACTCACTAGGCTGTCACCTGGTTAAGAACTTCAAAGAGTATGCCGAGACTACATGAACTGTGTATTTTTAACTTTAGCTGTTTGTCCCATTTTTATACTACATCAATTCTTGTGGCTTCTGGAGATATGTTTTTCTCCAATTTTGCAAATAAAACTACTTCAACTGTAAATGATGGGGTGGAAAAAGGTTGTATACAAGGTCTGACAATTAAGTTCATGAACTCATCCTAGAAAAAGTGCTACATACCTCATTGCTGAATATCACTATGATTACCTTCAAAGTACTCCCCTTGGGAAGGTAGGCACTGACACTAGTGCCTAGCCCACTCTTCACAGCAATTTTGGAAGTCTTTTTCTAGAATGGCCATCCTTGTATGACCCTTGATGTCCTGAATGTCATCAAATGTCTTCCTTTCAATATTTCCTTTATTTTTGGGTAAATAAAAAAGTCATTGGAGGCCAGATCAGATGAATAGGGAGGATGTTCCAATACAGTTATTTGTTTACTGGCTAAAAACTCACTCACAGACAGTGCTGTGTCAGCTGGGGCATTGTTGTGATACAAAAGCCATGAGTTGTTGGTGAAAAGTTCAGGTCATTTTCATCTAAATTTTTCACCAGCATTTTCAGCACTTCCAAACAGTAAACTTGGTTGACTTTTTGTCTAGTTGGCACAAATTCATAATGAACATTTTCTCTCTCCTCAGACAATGTTTAATCTATTTGTACACTGCCATTTTCTTCATGGCATTATCCCCATAAACTTGGAGTAACATGTCCCTGATTTCATTTCCATTCTTGCCAAGTTTAACAATAAATTTGATATTTGTTAATTGCTCTAATTCAAGCTCTGACTTTCTTATAATGGCACACAAAAACACACAACAACAATAATGAATGCCACTCAGCAAGACACCACCACACGTCGGCATGAACACAGCTGTAAGACACAAATATACCATGGTTATGAACCTTACTGAGTTATTTGTACAGTGCTACCAATGCAAGTGCATGGTGGCAAGTTTGTGAACTTAATTGTCAGAACTTGTAGATATCTCTGCTTTTTGGTGAAAAATTTCCTGACCAACTGCCTCCTAAAGAAAATTCTCCACTACTTAGTTATTTCATTTGTAATTGCTTCTTAGGTAAGATGATCAGAGACCTCTTTCTAGCTGTAATAGTTGGGTTGTCCATTGTCTACATTCTGTCTTGCTGAGTTTTGGTGATTTAACTCTTTCATGCCACTTAAATAGGGCTACACTGACAGATGCAAAGAGGAGGTGGCTTCATGTGTAGCTATCTTATAACAGTTTGCACCCTGGATTACTTCTTATCTCAGGAAAATTATCCCAAGATAATCCTTCCTCTGAACTGGTTTCCTAAATGTGTTTTGACCTCCCCAGAAGCAGAAGCATCACTTTGCACTTCAGGAAAAACAAAGAAAGGAAAGGAATTTTGATTTGCCAGGTAGGATAGCATGTCTCACTGCTCAGTCCTTTTTCTGTTTTGTACATAAGAACTGTGGCTACATTTTATTTATTTATTTTTTTGGTGTCTCACAGACTTCCAATGCATGGTATATCATATCTGACACTCTGAAAGTAAACCCAATGCTTTAACTAGTTTAATAAACTTGAGGTATAGGGGCTGTGAAATGTCTGTAAAATTTTGTTATTGTTTCTCCTCTAGTTGCCATTAAAATTCTTAGTTGGGGCTAATAGTGTTTGTCTTTTATATTTATTGATAATGTCTCTTTGGCTTTTTAAGAATTCTGTTCAAGAAATCTGATATAAAGAAGCACAAGAATCTTCATTTTTACTCCAACAGTTGTGACAGTGATGAGTTTGAGTAGGGGGCGTACTTGGCCAGACAAAGGGTAAAAACTTAGACCTAATTGATTTTCTTGTTTTCTTCATTCGTCTATATCTTTAATATCAGTGGTTATCAATCAAGCAACAAAAGGGGGCCCCAGTCTTGTTCTTGCCTTCCTTGTCAAGGCAATCATAGGAGAGGGTTAGGTAGCACAGCTTATTAAGTTGTTCCTGGGTTTCACATCATCTAGCTGGCCTCACCACTCTAAGGTCATTTCCACTTGAGGAACTAAAGCAGTTCTTTACGATGTACCACTATAGCAGAAGTTCTTCTGTAGCTGAATGGCAACCCAAATAACATAATAGCATCCTAATGGGCCTTACCAAATATGTCCAAGTATACTTCTCATAGCAATGTCACACCCAGTCAATCAAGCAATCCATTTACCCACTTACTCCTGAGTCATATGTCTGCCTTGTAAGAAAAAGAGAATCGTTACAAGACTGAGTTCTGTTGTAGCCCATTTAAAATACCTTTTGCCACTTGACAGTCCTAACTTGACTGACCTCATGGTAGGTATAAGATTTATAGAGTTAGATCTAATTTAAAACAAAAACAAAAACAAAATAAAACAGACAAAATAAACAGAAACCTTTCCACTTTTTGATCAAAGGCATTACTTCAGCTTTTGTTTAGAAGGAATGATTGCTATCCACACTCAGGAAGCCTCTGTGAGTTGTTCAAATGTGACATGGCAATAATCAAGAATGCCACGTGGAAGAATATTGGAAAAGTAATTAGATTTTCCTCAGTTCATTCTCTAATTAGAGGGCAGGTTAAAGTACAAAGTAATGAAATTAAAATCTAACCACTGTTCAGACGGTGATGTCTTTTGCTGAGTGCTACCAGAGCATTTGGCTCCACAGGGGATATGCGAGCACATATACACCCTGAAGACTGATAGTATAAGGCTTTGGGTAGAATCTGACAGGGTTTGATTTGAAACGGGGAGACTGAGAATGAAGCTGCAAGATGCCAGAACATAAGTATGAATCCTTTGTAGAAAAAAGAATAATACTATATTTAGAAGTCTTAATTTGCTCAGCTTCTAGGTTATTCAGATTTTGCTGATAGGCCTAATGAATTGTTATTTTTCCTTAATATATTTTTTTGTGGGTGATGGGCCCATTCTTGGAGATATGGACTTGTTAGTCACAACAGTGATTATTGCACCATTAGAAAATAATAAAATGTGTATATATTAAAGAAACAACAGGGTCAGCATGACAACCCTTAAAAGTTCCTGGGCTGAGTTCATTACATTCTTAACAGGAAATGAATAAGCAATAGAAGAGACACATTCACACTCGTGTGCACAAACATACCACAGAATGCAAAGCCATAAATTATTTGCCTCCTTCTTGTCTGAATACAAAGAAAAGTAACACTAGCTTGTTTTTGTATCTAAATTAACCATCACAACAAAGCACCTAATAATAATTGGAATGATTAAATGAATGGATGCAGAGTCCATCCTTGCATTATCTGTGACATTTATTCATTCATTAATTCTTCTAACACATTTTGTTTGGTTCTTACTATGTGCCAAACACTGTTCTGGGTGATGAAGATCCAAAATAGTCATGTTTCTTGTTTTCATTGAGTCTATATTCTAATGGGGAAGGGAGAGGTAGAAAATAGACAAATAAAAAATAACAATCTCATGAAGTTATAAATGGAGGACTAAAAGTAGAAGTTTGTTATAGAGATGGACAAAATGAGATGGGATTGGTGGACTTTTATAGGTAAATGGTTAGAAGAGTTACTCTGAAGTGGTTACATTTAACCCATGATCAATCATGACAAAAAGAAACTAGCCATGGGAAAATTCAGAGGAAGAACCTTCTAGGTAGAATACGCGGTTAGTCCAAACATTGGAGGTAAAGCTCAGTGTGTTCAAGGACTAGAAAGAAAGTCAGCATGCCTGGATTGTAACCAGTGAGAGAGACAAGCTCATTCAAGTCAGTGGCCAAATCATACATAGCTTTGAAGGTGGTGTAGGGAGTTTAAATATTGCTCTAAGAGTGACAGAGAACCCTTGGAAAAATTTAAACAGGAGAGGAGTATAATCTGATTAATATTTTAAAAGATTTCCTTGATAGCCAGAAAGAATGATTAGGAGGCTATTCCACAAGATCAGGTGAGAGAAGAACATGTCTTGAACTAGAGTAGGGAGAGTGGTGATGGAGATACATGCATACATTTATGACATTCTATGGAGTTAAAGTTGAGGGAGTTGGTAATTTGATATAGGGGGTGATGAGAGAAAGGGGTTAATTGAATTATAGCTTTTGGCTTAGAAATTGGGTATTTGGTAGTGCTATTACTGAAATGAGAAGGACAGGAGGAGGAGGAGGGTTAGGGGAGAAAGTTAAGAGTTCTGTTTAAATGCAATAAGTTTAAGACCTCTATTAGGACTTGATGTGGAAATATCAAGGAATTTGGATAGCCCAGTAGAATTTAAAAAAGATATTTGTATTGGAGTCGTCAGTTTATGAACAGTATTTGAAGCCATGGGATAGATAAGATCCTAAGGGAGTTAGAGAAGATAGAAAAGCGGTGTGTTTGGACCCATCTTGGGACATGCCAGGGTTCATGGGAAGCACAGGGTGATGAGCTTGCAAATAAGACCAAGAAGAAGACATCTGCACTTAGTAGGAAAACCAGGATACTCTGGTGTTATAAATACTCCAGTGTTAATAAAAAAGAGCTTTCAATGAGTTGAGTATTTGAGTTGGATGAGGTCAGAAAAATTACCGTTATAATTGACAATATGGAGTTCACTGGTGACCTTACAAAGAGCAATTGCTGTGCAATGGTGGGGATAGCAGTCTGACTAGGGTGGAGTGAAGAGATGTTGGGAAGTAAAGAAGTGAAGATAGTGACTATTAACAGTTTTCTAGATATTTTGCTGTGAAATGGGTGCAATAGCCGATTCCATGGACAGAAACATGGAATCAATGGGAAATTGTTCTGTTATTCAATGTGGACAATTTGCGTTCCTCCTGGTGAAATTTATGTTTCTTGGAATAAGAGATCAATTGGTGGTGGGAGAAAAGTTATTGACATGGCTCTGGATCTACTTATTTTCCTTTTCTCCCAGGCATTTTTACCCCTGCATAAGTAAATAGTTACCAATTTTACAAAGACAACTATGACATATGCTTCTTCTCTCTAGAAATCCTTAAGATGTTTTCTACCTCTCATGACAAGCTACATGACTTTTCAAGGCAATATTTTCCTGCAGTGTTGCATCATCTCTTCATAGCCAGCTATGAGGCCATGGAACTTTGGATGAAAATGTGTGATTGCATGTCCTGTTGGGACTGAGCCTAAGTAGGGGGCTGAAAGAGTATTTTGACACTTGAATGTTGCTGGTTTCTGTCCATAAATTTCTGTTGGGCTAGTAGTTACTGAACTCAGCAACTCTGAGCTTCAAAAGGAAATACTGTTGCATAATTTAAAAAAAATGTAGGATGTGCCAAGAATGGAATGCTATGCTGTGATTTTTCACAGCATCCATGGACTGAGTAATAGAAGTATCTTAAAAGTTTATTTTTAAAAAAGGAATTTACTTTTAAATGGAATTAGGGTTAATGAGTTTTTTCATATATTTGGAATAACAAATGTACTAATGGATGGTGAGTGGTACCGTGGTTTATTGTGACAAAGCCAAGGTGAAGAGGTACTAATCTATTCTCTCCAGACCTTGGTTTTATGTAGCAAATTGAAATTACTCAAGTTCTTCTACACCAGGCATATCAAACCTGCGGTCCAGGACAGTTTTGAATGTGGCTCAACCCAAATTCTTAAAATGTTATGAAATTTTTTTGTGATCTTTTTTAAAGCTCATCAGCTGTCATTAGTGTTAGTATATTTTAGGTGTGGCCCAAGAAAATTCTTCTTCCAATGTGGCCCAGGGAAGCTAAAAGTTTGGATATCACTACTCTACACAGTCTGTGCAACATGAAAAGTCAGTATAGAAAATCCATATTGGCTTGATACGGCTGTGTGATGAAAGCAGTAATCATGTACAAACCAGCAATGAGACAAAATACAATCCTCACGCTCATTCACTGCCTGTGATAGGATTATATTCTGATTGACTGAAAATGTGGTCAGCAGGAGGGTCATTTGGCAGGAGAAGAGGCCGATTTTTCTGACGATCTAGAAAGCAGACTTTGGCTCTGATGATTAGATATTTGGCTTGTAGTCTTCTCACTCCTGAAGAATGCTGCCAAAGTCTGTCTGTCTTACATGCTTTGGAGAATGAATGAATGAATAACGGTTTATTATAACAACAAGGAAGTCAACTAAAGCCTGGTGACTGACTGTTGTTATTCTTCACCAAGCAAATTCGGCCCTCCTGTCTGGGTGAACAGTGTGAGATTTATGGATGCTAGAAAACTGCTATTTGGTTTTATTATTTGAGAAAAGAACATAGACATTTATTTTGAGGAGAATTTAATTTGAGAATATGACAACTATTGAAATATTCATGGATAGTCTTTTAAAATCAATTTCTGATATGATTCTTTAAATTTAAATTGAGAATTTTTTTATTGTAAAGGTAACAATATGTTTGATTTAAAGAAAATCCAACAATATAGAAGAGTATGAAATAAAAGTTCCCTGCAAGCTCCAAGCCCAGTCCCATTTCCAGAGAAAAGCCCAGTGAAGAGTTTCTTGTGCATAGTGCTAACTGTATGTTAGGTACTGTGCTAAGCACTTATATGATGATTTCATTTAGTTCTCACAAAAACCCTATGAAGTATTATATATGCTATTTTTATTTCCATTATAAATATGTGGAAAGTGGGACACAAAAACTCACTTCATTTATAGTCATGTTTTTCACTAGTAGGAGACTTGGTGGCAAAATGGGGCAGGTAATCCTCAGATGTCATGCTTTTCATGAAGGATTATGCTATGTCCTGCTCTAACATCAGCTGCCCCTGACCAAGTAGTATTTCTTAGTCACCCTTCCATAGAAGTACCTGTAGAGCTACAGTGCTCTCTCTCAGGGTTGCATAATAGCCTATGGTGTGAATGGGTCATTGCACATTTATCTAATTCTCTATTGATGGTTGTCTACAGTTTTTTGCTATTAAAAAAACCCTCCTATAGTTACTTTTATACACTTAGTCAAACATTTTTGTGGGATAAATCCCTAGAGGTAGAATTTATTGGCGAAAGGGTAAAGCATTTCTAACTTGGATTAATACTGCCCATTGGTCCCCAAATTTTGTATCAACTAATCAACTTGCCAGTAATGCATGAAAGTCAAGATCAAGTATTATGAAATAATTAAAATTATTCTTAACATACTATTGAACATCTTTTTACATATGTACTGGCCATTTATGTTTGTTTTTTTTTTATATAAATTGCTGGTTTATGTCTTTTCCTTATTGTTCTGTTGGATAAGCCTCCTTTTTATATTCTTAGTTTGTTATATGTATTGCCAATTTTTTCCCAGTTTTAAAATGTCTTTTATCAGACAGAATTTTTAGGTTTTCTGTAGTCAAATTTAACAATTTCTTTATGCCTACTGGGTTTTATTTCATGTTTAGAGTGACTTATCTTGTTCTTGAACAATAATAAAAGACTATTCACCTAAATATTATTATAGTATCTTAGTGCTTCAAATTAATATATTTGAACTTTGCTCCATCACAATTTATTTTTGTATAATCAGCAATATATTTTTGCAAATGACTATTCAACTGGTTCAACACTTACTGAATATTTTCACAATATTTATTTACTCAATTAATTCAATAAATATACTATTAAATACATTATTTATTGTTTACCTTTTAATATACCAAATATCGGTATTTATTAGGTCTGATTATACAGTGGCAAACTTTGTAATTAGTATAGCTTTATATATGTTTTCATGTCTAGTAAAGCTCTACCCCCCTTGCCCCCAGTTTTCTTCTGACTGTTCTTACATGTTTACATTTGCAGATGAATTTACATATCATGTTGTGAACTTGAAAAAAATTTATAGATTAATTTAGGGAGTACTGATATGTTTATAATACTCTTTTCCTATCCAAGAATAATATACACTCTCTAATTATTCAAATCTCAAGTCTCTCAGGATTGTCTTGATTTTCCTTCAAGTAGGTTCTGCTTATTTTGTGTTACTTGAGTGATCATCTCAATGGCGGTTATCCTGTGGCGCTAGTGGCAGTGTCCTGATCTGTGTTTCTACAGCCTCTTACTGTTCCCCACTTGGTTGTACCTCCCCGGCATCATTTCCCTACACGTTGTCCTCCTGTTTCTTGGACTTCCCGCTCTTCTTTCCCTCACTTGCTCTGGTTCAGAAGCTCTGGGTCACCCTATTCAATGGTGGAGAAGCAGAATTAGAAGTTAATAGTTCTACTTCAACTTCCTATGAAAGGATGAAACTATCCCGTTCTATGTTTCCTTCCCTTATTCCTTCAAAGATGGTAAAAGAATGAGAAGTTGCTGTAACCAATGTTAAGGAAAATTTGGGGCTTCTGTGTATGTGTGTGTTCGTTCAGCTAAACCAGCAAAGCATGATCTGGGAAACTCCAGACTAAGAATCACTAGGTATGCTTGGTAAAAATATAAGTTCCTGAGCCCATCCTTACATCTGCAGAATCAGAATTGTAGAGGCAGTGCCTGGGAATCTGCATTTAAATGAACACCCAAGTCAGTGCTTCTTGAACTGTAATGGGCATGGTGGCACAATGCAGAAGCTGACTCAATAGGGTTGGGGTGGAAGTGAAATTCTCAATTTCTAACCAGTACTCAGGTGACAGTAATGCAAGTGGTCTGTGGCCACATCTTGAGTAGCTCCCTGAATGTGAGAACCCTGAACTAACCTGGAATGTGCTGTCCCCAGTGTGGGACATCTTGATCCTGCCTCTTTTCCCTGTGTCATACATTTTAATCTACTCATCACTTCCATGTGAGGATTTAGTCTGCTCTAATTCCTGAGCAAGTTTTGACACAGGCAAGAGCTGTCAAACAGCCTCTTCCAACCATGAGTCCTGTCATGATGGACTTCAGCAGTGCCTTTTTATGGAGGTATAATTTGAGGCTTGCAAAACACAAAGATTTCATAGGAAGTTCTGGTGCTTGTTTTCCTTTCACCTGGACAGACTATGCTGGTGTGGTAAGCACAGTGTGACAAGAGGGCCCGACATTGGGATATGAGTGGAATATCATATAGGCTACTGCTAGTAGGCAGAATCATAGAATGAAGACTACGGTTCTCTGCTCATCTCTCCCTACCACTAGGGTAAGAACCTGAACAACCCACTAAACTCTCTTTGCTATGGCTTTCTCCAGCATTCAATACCCTTCATCCTCCCACATTTGTGATGGCTGGCTCATGCTACTGTGTCAGGGAGTCTATGATCCTACAACATAGCTTTCTGTTCTTACACAGCACACTGGTCTCTTTGGAACACACCTGTCATTCTGCCTTTCATAAACTGTATGCTAACATTGCTAAGTGCAAAAGCTAATTGTGTACTCTTTAGCATAAAAAAAATCCTTAATGATCATCAGCAGGGCTGCTGCACAGACTACATAGTGTGCAACACCAGGGGATGTGACTCACATTTGTAAGTGCCATTTCCGAGGTTCTGCAGTGTCATGGTTCTGATTGTAAGACACTTGCAAAAAATCGTGAAATTGGGAGGCTAACCTCGAGAGTATTGGAATGCAGATCAGAAAAAAGACAATAGGAAGAAAACATATTGTGATTACTCAAGTTTTTGTGCAAAAAAGTGTGTCTTCCCTTACAAATGGGTAAGAAACAGAATAGATAATAAGACTGTATTGGAGTCTTATATTAATATCAAGTAATGGAAACTTAAATCAAGCCAGTTTAGACAAAAATGGAGTTTATTGGTCTACATAATCCAAGACAGCAATGAGCAATGACAAATGGAGAAAGTAGTGACATAGCTCAGCCCAGGAACATCTGTAATCAGGGATTCAAATGCTTTTAGAATTCTTCCTTTGTCTCTGAGTTTTGGCTCCATTCTTTCTTCAGGCTGTCTTCCTCCATGTGGTGAAAAACATGGCCTGCTGATAGCTCCCAACTTTTATATTTGAAATCTTCCACTCCTACACACTGTTTCTCTCTCTCTAGGTTCCAGTGTGCAAAGTTGTTCAGGAAGATTCTGGTTGGTCTGGCTTGGACCAATTGTGGCCAGGCTGGCAGGGTCATGCAGGCAAATGACAACTCTCCCATAAGCATCACACAGAAAGGAATGAAGCTTGGAAAAATTCCCAGAAGAAGGAAGATCTGCTGAGCCAGCCACATCGTACGTGTCCAGTATGAAGCTCATTTGCCCCACTGCATACACTGTAGTCTCAGAGGATTGCTCTGGACTGCAGGAAATCCCATCTGCATTCAGCAGCAATGCAGCTCTCGTCCGTCCCAGGGTTCCACTAAAGGCTTTACCCTAATGCGGTTACAAGAGGCAGCTGTATCACAGCAATAGTTGCTTATTTATTCACTGTAGTGACAGTTACATTTCATGGAGCAGCTGCTGAAGCCAAAAATGTTCAGCAAGGGCCAAATGTGATAAAAGCTCAATGCAATTTGCTTGCACATTATTAGGTTTTAATTTTTGGTTCAGGAATAAATTTTGTTTTGTTGAAGCTATTTTTAAGTTGTTTCTACAGTTGAAAAAGGAATGAATTACTCTCAAAACTACCAATTAGACTGGTTAGAACACTCTTTTGGATTTAAGACCTGAGTTAATTCTGAGTTGAAAGACGGGTGAAGTAAGGGTTTATTTTGGGGTGGAAGTAGGGTCTCACTTGTGCTAGAAAATAAATTTATAAAGAAATTAACTTTTCTGCATCACTATTTCTTTACCTGTAAAATAAGAAAAAATAACACCTTGTCTTGTGGATCAAATGAATGCACGACACTTAGAATGTACAGCACTAAATGTTAGCTAATGTTACTATATTGTTAATGCAATTTTTTGTGTTAAAGGAGTGATTTGTTGGTTGTCAACTTTATCTGCCAAACAGCAGACATCCTCTCAAAAAGTAGGGCTTATTGTAAGACTACATTAGATAATGTCATGGGCAACTAGGGGCTAAGATTAAGCACAGGTGGACCTCAAATGACAGGAGTCAGGCCTGGTGATGATTCTTTCCCAGGGCTATGCAGTTTCTTACCCCTGAGTCTCTGTGTTTCTGTTCTATTCTCTTTCCAGACCAACTTTTTCTCTCTTTGCATGCTTTCTGCTCTCATGGCCCACACTGGAACTTACGCGAGGCTTTGATTTGGCACCAATTTCAACTTCAAACCATGGTTTTTTTAGTTCCATCACAAAGTTATATGTTCTCAATGTCTCGAGTGGGTTCTTGTTAGAGCAGAGCTGGCTGTCCCTTGGCCATTGATGAGATGTTCTTTCCTGGAACATCCACTGAGCTGTGATAAAAGGCAGAATGGTCATGTAAAATCACCTGGGCTTGACCCTTCAGTAGCCATTAATCGCCAGAGAGAGGACAGTGGGCAAGAAAGGCATTGGAGATTGTGTCTACTGCAAATGGTTATGAGTGTAATGATGAGTTACCAATGCCCTTCTGGTTATAAATCCTGAGGATGGGATTGTTTAGTGTTCAGGCCTGGCATGGTGGCAGGAGTACCACTTTGGAGGCTGGTGCTAAGCCAGCCTCTAGACATAAACATTCCAGGGTAGTTACCACAAAGGATGAACATTAAGGAGAACCGCTCTTTAAGATCCTTGAGGCTTCATTTCATCTTTAAAAAGCTAATACTGTCTACCTTATAAGGTATTAAGATTAAGAGAGAAAAGACATCTTATATCTAATTCAAGACACTTGGTATCTAGTAGGTGCTCAATAAATGTTATTGCCTTTTCCTTTCTTTTCCCCAACCTTATACATTGTTCACTATGGAAACACATCTATTTAAAAGAGGCAATTTAAATGATTTTCCTATTTTGTGGTACTTGAAAATAAATTCAATTTTTTGTAGGTAATTGATTTAAGTGACATCTATCCAAATAGCTTACTAGACTTTCGCTGTTTCTGGTGGTAAAAGGAAAATCAGAGCCACTTGGTCCTTCTCATTGATTTCCTGCGATAAACACTGGCATGACTTTGTGAATACTGTCTGTGTATCGAATTTGTAATGATGGACTCTTTCGGGGTCCTGTCCTAGTACATAGTTCTCTCTTTGTCAAATGATGGTGGTGTCTCTCAGATGAAGCCCACCGGCAGGGCAAAACACTTCTAAGTTGCTGCCTGACTTCATTTATTCAGGAAAGAGCATCTATTTATTTTACCCAAAGACTCACACTCTTCTCACGTCTTTTTTCAAGGCTCACTCCATCTCTGCTGTGAATCCCCTCTTCTCTCTCCTCTGGGCTTTCTTGTGTAGGTGCGTCCTTCGTCTCCTGAATCTTTAACCTCTCTCTTAGTCCACAAATATCTTACACTTTCCCTTATCTTAGAGAAGTCCTCTTGAACCCACTTCCTTTTGAAGCTAGCCTCTTATTTCTCTCTTTCCCTGCCAATCTTTCAAAAAGGGTGTAGTCGGTTGATTTCCAATGCTTCCTCTGGCCCCGGTCACTCCAGAAATAACCACAGGTTTCTATCCCATCCACTCCATAGATCCTGCTCCCCAGAGCCATCAATCGCCATCCAGTGCGAATCAGAGAATATCTTGGTATCCGATATTGTTTACCATCCTGTCTTCCTTTTTACTGAGATTTGCTGCTTCCTTGATTTCTGTGACACAGGACTTCGCTGCTTATTTTCCTATCTCTAAGTAGACCCCGCTTCTTCCTCACCATCTCATGTTTCGTCTAGACTATCAGCTGTAGGAAAGAGCTCACATCTACCTTGTTCACCATTATAGCCCAGTGATATGACCATTGCCTGGTCTTTGAGGGTACCTAGGTCTCTTCTCTCTCACACCTCCTCATCTCACCAGGCAGAGAGGCCAATTCTACTTCCAAAATGACTCTCAGCTTGACCTCAGCATTCCTACTTCCATTGCTCAGCTTGAAGCCTCATGGAGCTCAGCAGAGAAGGCTTGCGGGTAAGGTGACAAATTGGCATCCCTGCTTCCAGTGTATTCTCACTCCACTCTGTCCCTTGCACTGCCTCATTGATCTTTCAAAAACACAGCTTCAGTGGCCTCACACCCTGCTTGTAGACATCCAGTTCTTCACAGGTTAATGAATCAACCTTACAAGTACACTGCTCTCAGTTTACCCTTGATTTTTCTCTCCTGCTGCTGCCCACATTGCTGACTGGTGTGCATGCAAGTCACTGAGCTGCCATCAGTTTCCAGGGAAGGGCAAGACAGCTCCTTTGCACTCCTCTGGGGTGGTGTCCATGTCACTCTTAGAGCTCCAGGACACACCTATTCCGTCGGGTTAGTGAGACAAATTTTAAAAATATTATTTATATGGCAAACTGAAGACAAACAATAGCTAAGCACAGCAATATTCTGCCTGTTTTATTCAACTTGGAATGAATAACCCTTGATGTTGGTCGTAGGATTAAACCTAAATGTCTCAAGATAGAAAGAGACAGTAGAGAATGATGAATAAGACATGGACTCTAAAGCTAACCTGCTTGGATTTGAGAAACAGTTCTGCCTTTTACTAGTAATGTGACTCTGAGCAAGCCACTTAAGCTCTCCGTGACCCAGTTTTCTCATCCGGTAAATGGGGATAATGGAGTTGTGAAAATTACATAAGTAAATACTGGGAAAAAAGTTTAGAAGAGTACTTGGCATAGTACAATGAACCTTATGTAACTTTTAGCTATTAGTGATATTGATTCAACAAATATTCATAAATATCTATAATGGGAAAGGCACTGCCTAACTATTGCCTCAGTAGGAGGGATAGGAGGGAGGAAAAGTGAAAGTTGGAAAAGAAAGTCTCAGATAACTCTGTTTCCTGAGTTGCATGAACACTCAGTGAAACAGGGAGTAAGTAGAAACCCACGTATTCAAGTTTTATGTTTTGATTTCCATTGGTGTGTTTTTAGGCCTTTTCAACTATCCAGTATCTCTTGAAATGTGGAACACCCTAACGTATATGATTTTTAGATAACTTTAAGAGCCAAGGAAAGCATATCTTTAGGTGGTTTAGAAAAAGGATTCAGAGAGGAGAAGTAAAGGTTTATAGGATAATATTCCTACGCCAAACGATTCCCAAGAGAAAGCATTGATGAAATCAGAAAGTGTGGCCAGAAAATGATATGATCATGGGTCACTCACTCTACTTCTTACAAGTAAGGTGACTGGGAAGGCCTGTTCTCCCCCATTTCTTTATTGACTGAACTGGGGTCACATTCTAGGTCTGAGCTGGGCAGTGTTGCTTTTTTCTCTAAGTTAAAACAGCAAGTGTCCAAAGAATGATTGATATAATAATAGTGACAGATGTGAGAGGTTTATATTGTTATTAATAATAACCACCAGTACTCAGAACTTTTGTGCGAGACATTATATTAGTGACTTTACGTGTATTATTTGATTCAGTGAATTTTCATGGATTCATAGACTAATAGTGCAGGATGAGGCCTCAGGCCTAATAGTGTCCATTTTATAAATGAGCAAACTGGATCGGTGGACGAGATTACATAAGTTGCCTAAGATCTCATAGCGAGTTACTGCAGCTAACCAGCTGGCGAGGTCACAGGCTGAGGAACAACCAACCGGACACTCAGAAACCACTCGGGTTCCTCAATCTGTTTTTAGTTATTAGCAAAATCAAGTAATTTTTATCCTGTGTCTTTGCATTGCAATTTAACTAACTCTATACCTGATTATCTTTTAAAAGATAAAGTATAATTTTTAGACGCATAGAAGTATTTTTTGTGTTTTATGAAAGAAATCCACTTGGGTTTTTTTTTTTTTTTGAAAAGCATGAATATTGCGTGGAGCTGAATTACTCTTTTTTTTTTTTCTATTTTGATCTTCATTTTTATCTCTTTTTAGTACCCTAGTAATATTTTAGATAGAAAACTTCTGATAGTATGTTGTCTCT
Source organism: Lyroderma lyra (assembly GCA_004026885.1). Classification (NCBI taxonomy): domain Eukaryota; kingdom Metazoa; phylum Chordata; class Mammalia; order Chiroptera; family Megadermatidae; genus Lyroderma; species Lyroderma lyra. Next base: position 15,602 of record PVJL010006066.1, read on the forward strand.
CTTTTTCTCTTTCTGTATTGAAGAATGAAATTTACCTAAAATTTCTACTTCCTGAAATAAACTAATCTATTTACTCTGCTCTGTGAGCTGGCACCGTTTCTTCCATCTAAGGTTAAAGAAAGAATGCTCAGACAGAGGTAAGGTGGTGTATTTCCCCCCCTGGCTAAAACAGCCGGTAAGTGCTGGGAGCCGTCTCTCCCCTCTGTTCTGTCTGCAACCTCTCACATGCTCTGCGTTCTGCTCCTTGAAAACCCAGCTGCTCTGGGCTGCAGCTTGGTCTCTGCCAAACATCTGATTTGAAACACTGCACTGAAGCCATCTGCTGTACTTGGGAAGGAAAAGTTGGGGTGAGCAAATGCTTTTTACAAATGTCTCCAAATTGGGCAATCGAGAGAGGGCTAATACGACGCGAGTGCCGGTCTGGTGCCCAGCCCTCTGGTAGGCCACTCAGAGGCTCCTCGGGGTACCTGTGTCCCTGCCTCATGCCAAGCTCGTCTCGGCTTGTGCATCTTATGGTTCTTTGGCAGTAAGATATCTGTTACACCCTGACTAAACTGAACGTTTTTAATGGTGAAGTGCGAATTCTGAAGTTCAGAAACAGACTGTGATGGATTGAAAAGGTGCTATTCTTGAAAGACGTGCCTAAGCTACTCGGCATCCTTTGCGACACGTGTATCTGGAACAGCCATGATTCCTGTTTCCTTCCGTCACGGCAGACCCATTTCCAACTGAGCTGGACGCGTGCCCTTCCCAGCTCGGCGCAGGGAACGTGGTGGGCTGTTCACAGGTTTCCTTGAACATCTGTAAATCCTCAGCTCGGTGCGCTTCCAGCTATTACTGTAATCTGTTCCTGGGTTGCAGTGCTCTAGGTTTTTAGCAGAGGGGGTTGGGGAGACATCTGTTCGCTGCTGCAAATAGAGGATTGAATAATAAACGCAGTTTCCCATGTACCGCGGGGAGACCTCGGTTACCGTCTTCAGCACAATATGCTCTCTTTCTTCAGAGAAGCAAAATCTCTGAAAATCATGTTTTTCAAGTTACCGTAGATGAAGCATCCAGGGCTGCTTGAGGTAGGAAAGTTATACATAACTCTCTTTTTTCTAATATTTATTGTTTCTGGGAGCCGAGTGAAGAGAGGTGCGTCTGCGCGGCTCCTGTAGACGCCTAGTGGAGGCACACTGAATGGCAGTGAGGGTACAGAGGTGGCTGACACTGACCTGGGGCAGAGGGACGGACGGGGAGGCGGGCACAGCGGGAGGCCCCGCCCAGCGGCCCCCTTCCTGCTTGGCTCCCCCTGGAGGCTACTCCGCGTGCGGCCCGGACCTGCTGAGCTGCTGCCGGCGCCCGCGTGCGTTTTCCGAGGCTTTGGCTTGGGCGTGCTCCAGCGTCTCCGCACAGCCGCCTGGTTCCGTCCGTGAGAACAGCAACGCAACCCGCTCCCCTAGCGCTTCTGTGCCCGGGAGGCGTCGAGTGCGATGGTTTCAGGCCGACTCTCCGGCGTGTTTTTCGGTCTCCTAGGAGTGAGTGAGTCTTTGCTAAGATTGTTTTTTTCCATTCCACAGAAATGTGAAATACTCCCACAATTTTTCACACAATCTGGAAAGTTCAAATGGTCTCCCCTAATCTTTGAAGACGCCGATATCAATTTAGAATTTTAAAATGAAAAAAAAAAACCTTGTCAATAGAGAAGTGTTCATTCTACTTAAAAAAATAAAAAACAAAAACGAAAACCATTAATTAAATTCTCTGAACAGTTAAACCTCACCTCCTTCTTCCCCTCCAAACTCCAAAGGACACAGCAAGAATAAATTGAAGCTATTTTGTGGTAACGAGTTTTTCTGCTATTATCGGAATACTTTAAAAGATGCATAGATTAATGGGTTTAAATTGAAGGCCCCTCCTCTGGCTGCAGTACCCTAAGAAATTGTCTTCTCTTTGTAAGAGGAAAAAGTAATTCCAAGGGAGTCTTTTCCTTCAAAGAGCCCCAGGCTGACAATTCAACTTAAAGAAAATAATAGTAAGTGCCATTTCCTGACTACTTATTACGGGCCAGATCCTTTATGGATGCCACCTTCAATCCTATAACATCTTTTCAGGCTATTTTCATTATCCCCATTTTGAAGAATAGCAAATCGAGGCTCAAGGTTGAGTTGGTTAAGCGGATACAGGCTGATGAGTGGTGGGGTTAGGAGTGGAACTCAGCTCTGCCTGAATCCGAATCTCGGGATCCTCATTAACATCTCTATCCGGAGTTAAGTGCATTCTCCAAGAAGACTAAGAATGCTGACCACGTTGTAGTTGAGAGACATTGGTAATTAAGATAGTAACCATAGTAATCATAGCATTTGCTTTTTAATTACATAGTGGTGGCTTACTAATTTCAAGTCATTCCATGCATTGTCTTAGTTCTCACAACTCGAGAGCATGTCTTCCCTGACCTTTACGCCGCCCTAACTCAGTGATAAGCCTTGGAGTCACTGGTAAGTCCCAGGACACTGTGGAGTTGCCTACTGCGCCCAATCAATGTCTAGGACACACTTCTTCATTCCTGACCTGTCTCTGCCTGTTTCCATTTCCCCAGTCCCAAGTCCAAAGGATATCCTCTTTCACTTTTTGATTCGTTAACTTCTGTCGTTTGTTTTTGTTGGACCCACAATGCCCAGACTTTGGTCATTTACTCTGATGTTCTTTGGCTGATCTTGTAGGACAGCCAAATTAGACTGGAAGGTAGGATCAGTTGGAAAGTTGTCAGGAAGGAAACCCCACCCAGACTCAGCTTAACTTGGGAGCTGAGCTGTGTGATTTCCTAAAGTGTCAATATTCAGAGCACTAGACTACCTTTGGGGTTTAAACTATCTTTGGAAATATAAAAAGATAGAGAAAGATGGTATTTACAGAGATCTTCTCAAAGAGAGTTCTGTATATATTATAGGAAACACAGATAAGCTGCTTTGGAGGGGAGTGTGACAAGACATTCAAGGTAAATCCTTGAGTAGCAATAATTGACAAGAGCTAAAATTCAAAGAAAAAAGAGGGGACATAAAAATTGAGTGGCCTACACCCCAAGCTCCTCTTTCTCATCTTAGCCTTCAACATCTTCTGTAGATAGGGTGGAATGAATATTAAACTAATAAAGCAACACATGATTGATGACCACTAAGTCGTTAGCTTGCTAGGTCTCTCATGTGTCTTGGTCTGATTCTGAACTCACCAATCTCAGGACTTAGATGTTAGAACTAGGCTCCTTGGCTGGTACTCAAGTGCTAGCCCCTTCCTAGTCCCGTGAGGTAGATTTAGACTGGATGTAGGTATCATCATCATCACCATCACCACCACCACCACCACCACTGTCATCATATTTTCAGATAAGGAACTCTAAAAGATCAAATGAAAGCCTCAAGGCCATGCATCCATGGAAAAGTGATGGCATTGAAAACCTCACCATGATCCATCCATAGCAGTACACCTTGAAAGGGAAAGTAGAGGTATTCCAAAAATGTAAAATAGTCATAGAGAACTGAACTGATCTTACGTGTTTCCTGCTAAATGAACTATTTCTGTATCTCTTCTTAGTACGTGAGGAATGCTTATTTCTTAAAAGCATTCTAGCTTATACACAGAGAAAGTGAATCACATGAGTACTTTTCTCTTGTTCTAGAACACATTCTCAATGAATAATAATAAATATGTATGTATCTTTAGTGACCACTTTACAGGGCATTTTCATATTCTTTCTCACTAGAGCACTGCTGTTATACCTCCAGTTGACCAAGAGTTAGTTTGGGTTCCCTTGGTTCAGGAATATTTCCATTAATGTGTTCAAAGAGCTTTTCTGCTTAGGACTTTATCAACTCCTAAAAAGTTGAGAGGGAAGGAAATAAAGATGGCCTAGGAAATGAACCATATGTATCACATCAAAAGTGAACCTACGTTTAAATATACAAAATCTGTCAGGAAAAAATCCAGCCACTGTCAATAGAATGAGAACGGTTTGCAAGACATTGATGTAACGTGGCAGCCAAGGAGAGTGGACTGGAGTGCACATGCGCGAACAATGACCATGTACTTGTCAGGGGGTGTGCTAGATGATGTTGAGTGAAAACGTGTACTGGGTAGCTATCACATTTAAAATGACTGAACGAGTAGAGCAATGAATCTGCATCAAATATGCTTGAAGCTTGAATATTCCTCCATGGAAACTATTTGGATGATTCATAAAGCTTTCGGGGATGATGCAATGAGTGCTGCACAAATAAAACCGTGGCACAGATGCTTCAAAGATGGTGGAGAATTTGTTGAATGTGATCCACATTCTGGAACACCTGCAGCAAGCAGAACACCTGAGAATGTGGAATGTGTGCCTGCTGCAATCAACAAAGATGGGAGATTGACAGTGAGAACTAGAAGCTGATCTGGGGATTGCAAAGACTACTGTGTCCGAGATTTTGATGCAGGATCTTGGCATGAAACATGTCATGGCAAAATCTGTCCCACAGCTTCTGCTGCCAAAGCAGAAGGAGTGTTGTGCTGCAGTTGCTAATGACTTGTTTCAGACCGCTGTCAATGAACCAGCTTTCCTCATGGGTCTATGGCTGTGATCCGGAAATGAAAGCCCAGTCATTCCAATGGAAGTCACCTGGTTCTCCACACCTGAAGAAGGTGTGTCAAAGTCCTAGCAAGATCAAGACCATGTGAACTGTGTTTTTTGATTGGGAAGGTGTCGTTCATCACAAGTACACTTCTCCAGGCCAAACAATTAATAAACAGTACTACCTCAATGTTCTTCATTGATTGAGAGATGCAATACAATGAAAATGGCCACAGCTATTGGCACCTGATGATTGGTAGCTTCATCACGACAACGTGCCTGCCCAGGCATCATGTCTTATGCAGACTTTTTTGGTGAAACATCAAATCACCCAGGTGACTCATTCCCACTACAGCCCAGGTTTGGTGCCCTAAGACTTCTGGCTTTTTCCAAAACTAAAATCACCTTTGAAAGGGAAGAGGTTTCAGGCTATCGAGGAGACTCAGAAAAATATGATGAGGCAGCTGATAGTGATTCCAATAAGAGATTTTGCAGGGTGTTTTGAATAGTAGAAGAGATGCTGGGAGAACTGTGTGAGGTCTCAAGGTACTTACTTTGAAGGGAACTGAGGCGTCATTGTACTATGTACAATATTTTTTGTATCTTGTATCTTTTTCAATAAATGCTTCTATTTTTTTTATATTACATGGCTGGATACTTTCTGAATAGACCTCATATTTAAAAAAAATCAACTATATACAGGGATCTTTGTGATAATGAGTTCTAATCCATCCTCACTAGAACATTCTTGAATTCCAGCTTTAGCTGGAATGGTTTAGGTGTGATGATGCCCTTCTTCAGTTATCCTCACACCTCTCCTTCTTGGCTGGATCTCATTCACGAGAGACTCCAGAACTCCATAGTCCAGAGGCAGTGTCCTGGGACCTCCTTTAGGCGTGCTGGTCCAGAGCGTTGGCTGAGTCCTGGCCACTGGATTGTCATGTGAGTTCACACGGACTGCGGGGCTGTTTACAGTGAAGTCATGGGCCCACTGAGGGCAATGTAACTCACCACTCGTCTTTCTTCACTGGAGAATAAAGCACATTTGGCTCTGGTGGAATTGGAGAGGATGGGTATCTCTTCTCTTCCACCTGTTTAAAATGAACAAAGTAACAGTATGAGAAAGACCCTTTCACAAATTAAAAAAAAAAAGAAAAAAGAAAAAGAAAACTTCAAAGTAAGGATGAGGTTGAGAAAGCAGACCCAGACTTTCCACCCTGCTTCAACCAGATCTGCGTTATCATTATCTTTTTTTATATCCTGGAGTTCCTCTGCATAAAATTTTCACTAAAAGAAAGAGTCTCTTACAAAGACAAAAAACTGAAAACCATTTATCTTGTTCAGTCGCTTCATTACACCGGTGAGTGAAATGTGCTATAAGCAGATTTGAACAGCTAGGGCATATCAGAAACACTGTGCATTGTCTTCTTCCATTTTTGGATTAATAAAATATATTGTAGGTATCATGATGACCTGTTACTACTAGATATATTAGGGTAAAATATGATCTATATTCATATAATCTTTCCAAAAAATATTATTCTCGTCCTTGCTCAGGGATGTTCAATCCACTTAAGACAGATGAGAAAAATTCCTCGGGAATAATTTTTTTCCCTGAGAAGTGTGTCATGTACTGCAAAGTTGCTGGCATATGGTTCCTATAACGGTTCTGCCCAAATTCCCATGCTTCTCACAAGAGCTCCCATCTCTTCTGTTCCTTTCATCTCCTGCTGTGGGTGGCAGACCACGGGAGAGACAGACAAGCTGCATAAGGAAGCCAGCAGCGTAGAATTACAGCCCTACAGTGTGTCAGTGTAAGATGGGATCTCTCCTCCCCGGTTCACTCTCGGAGGAGGGTATGAGAATCTGCAGGGGTGTCTGGAAGAGAACTCATGGAAGTCATTTTCCCCAGAAGCTGGAGGACACGTAAAAGGCAAGTGTTAAGTCTCTTGGAAGACCCAAAAGGAGGGTTGAAAGGGTGAGGGTGGAGTTTCAAGGGGGAGAAGCTTTTGGGGATTAGTTTCTCAAGAAAAGGAGAAAAGTACCTAGAGGTTAGTCTGTATTTATACCAGGGGTGCCCCCAAAATGTATACACTTTTTGAAGTTGAATTGAATTACGTTAGCAATGTGTATTATGATGTTCCCTTCACTCAAAAGATGGCATTTATCAAATGAATACTAGAGTCACCATGTGACAGACAGGACAATAAAAAAAATGGTGGAAGCATGATTGTCATTTGAGGAGTGCAAGACCACTTTGAAGTGGTATTTGAAATTCGAGAATGTTGTTCGAATTTTCCCACATTCTTCTGACTTAACATCCCTTGACTTCTACCTATGGAGATCCTTAAAGGATGTGGTGTACCTTAGAAAACCAGCTACACTAGTGGTACTTTGCGAAGAAATTGAAACAGCATGTGCAGCAATACAAGTGTACTCTTTGGCCAGTGTTGCTCAAGCAGTAGTTTGCTGTAATCAGAAGTGTCTAGACACTGATGGTATCTATTTTGGGCACCTCTTGTAATTGCAGAAGTCAAATGTGACTTATATTTATCTTTTGTTATCAGTATGAATTGAGTATAACAATTTTAATGTAGTTTTTTCCTTTCTTAGAATGTTTTCTACATGTCTTCGGCACTCTCTGAAGAAACACTATATAGAAAGACCATCATTCCTGATTGTACTGCCAGGCAAAGGAGAGACAAGCTTAATGCCCATGTGAGGACTGGTGTCTTTTCTTCCTTACATGACTGCTTTGAGTCCCTTCTGTTTCTTGGTGAGCTGTATAATATACAGTTTCTTCCCCACACCTGTATCCTAAATTCCATATACTCAAGTAAATGACATTTCCTTCTGTAGAAATTGTAGAAATTCTCAACGCACAATGAAGGTTGATGGACATTGTAAGCCAGACTCATGATCTATAGTTGTGTAACATAAGCTATTGCTTGCTGATTTTAGACTGCACATTTTGAAATAAATTTCTTCAGGTTAGTAAACAATTATGAACTCTGGAAGGGTGCGTGCTAGTTGGGTATGGATTAATTTTGTATACCTTGTGTGTACATTGTGTCTGAATCTTTAATAATTACTTATGTGGATTGCCTGTTTTTATTTGGCTATCTGTTCAAATTAGGTGAGGTGAAAATAGAATTTTGGCATCTGCAACTCATTCCAAAAATTATACTAAAGAAATAAAATTTCTAGTCCAGGTTGGCTGAGGCCAGCCAGTCCCACGGGGCTTATGTTTCTGACCTAATGTCACTCCTGTCCCATTGTGCTGTGGACTCATCAAGAGAAGATTTGGCTCACATGTTAGAGAATAGTGAGGTGACATACAGGTGGCCATGGCATAGCCCGTGCTGGTCCTCATTCTTGCCTGAGGTCCATTTGTGTAAGTTCCAGCTCGGTAAATGCTCCCACTGCACTCTTACATGGCTCCTGCAGCTGTGGGAGCCTACTGCGTCTCTATATGGGCCTAGGGCTGAGATGGTGAGTGGCTCTCACTTCCCCTATTTGAATTGTCTCTGCATGCTTGAAAACAAGGTAATTAAATACATCCTTAAAGCATATAGAGAACAACACTCTCCTCCTTGTCCTTATTCTGGGGGCATGCAATCCCTTAAACTGCCAAGTTGTTTTGTCCAATGAGTTACTGTTTTTGAAAAGATAGCTTGAACCGCATCTTTTATAATTATGGCTCCTGGCTTTCAGTTTAAAGTGATATTTGCCAGTAAAAGCCTGCCAAAAAAATAAATAAATAAAAGCAGATTTACTGTTAAATATTGATTTAAGTTCGGAAACGGGCTCCAAATTTTGTTACAGTAGTCTTGATCTTCATGGCCTCTGGGCATCTGTTTCAATTTGGTCAAATTGAAATGGGGAGGGACAGTGCCAGGCTAACAGCAAGGTGATCCAATATAGTAGGATGACTTGTATTTGATGAAAAAGAGCGAGGCGAAGCCCTCTGAAGAGCCTGGGGACAGGTGACCAGGGCTCGGATAAAATCCGAGCTGATGGGTGTCTTAACCTCGCCCGTGAGGTGACTTGTAACATGAGCCAGTGATAATTTTTTGGGGGAAGTAAAAAACGTTGAATTATCTTTTGAGGGTTTTTTTCCCCCCTGCTTTCTTCAAAACTTGTTAACTATAAGCTTTTCCTCTAACTGGTCTGTCTGGCACTTTTCCACATTTTGAATTACCAGTAGGGATCTTTAAAAAAACCAAACACAAAACGTTTCCTCATGAACCAAAATTTAAAATTCCTACCTGGAAGTTTTCTTTTATCTAGGAAAGAAATAACGTTCTTAGAAGAATTTTCTCCTCCAGAATGAGATGCTTGGGATTTGTTAGGATCTGCCTCTTCTCCAATAGGAGAAGGCAAACAGGAAGGGGATGGTTAAAAGTTCCTGATGAAAGGGCCCTCGTTGACACTGAACTTCATGGGTGCAAAGTGCCCTAGATCTGTTCATCCTGACAAACCTCTGCTTCCGGTGCCTCTTTTCACCTATAAAGTTAACAAGAGCTGATAAGACATGAGGCAGGGTACTGGTTTGTATTTCCAGATTCAATACTTTATAATACCATTTTCTTAAAATCAGATACACCTCGTTTGCCAAGTGTGAATACTGCTGGATGTTCACTGTGCACTGGTCAACAAAAGCCCTGCTTTCAAATCAGCAGACATGAGGCCTTGGGGGGCTCATTGTTTGCTACTGCACCTTGCTTTCAAATGCATGCTCTAATTTGGGTGAGAGAGTTGGTATTTGACTTCTAGAAAGAGCTGCTGTTTACCTTGAAAAATATATTGCTACATGCTATGGGCCAAAAAGTATCTCTTAGGCACAGTCTCATATTCTTTCTCATTCTCCAGTCCTGCCAATGCCCTGCATTTCTTTGTACTTCACGCTGTGGACAGTAGAATCGGGAGCCAAAGGGTGAATTTAATTTGGAACAGACTTCTGTCTTGATAAAACTGCCTTTACTCAGGCTTAACCACAGCAACCTGCAATTTCCTGAGGCCAAGCCTCACCTCACGCTGTCATAGGATCTAAAAATTAAGTCCTGCCTTGGCGTCTCCCATAGCTAGCCCAACTCCCAACCACCATACAAAGTGTGTGAAGGCCCAAGTCTCGAGGAGCAGCATTTTCTCCCTGATGTAATCAAATGGAGTGCACGGATATCACTTGATTAACAGCTGCGGTATTAATTTCCCTTTTTGGTTGCTTGACTCACAGCAAGAATCATGTCAAGGCAGCAGAGAAGCAATTAAATTGATTTTAATCTTTGTCAGGGAAGATAACATGCCTCTTTCTCTTCTCATTTAAATAATTAAAGTTTCAGTAGGTATTATTTCTGGCTTTAAAGAAATTGGTATCTTAATGTAATAGAATTCTTGTAATTATATACTTAATGGTTCTTAATAAGTTAATTATGGTTTTTCATTTAAAATGTATTTTTTTACTTATGAAACTTTTATTTGTTATAGTATCTTTGCTTTTAAGGAGAAGAGGGAAAACAAAGAATGGTAGAAATAAAACAGTTCTGTCAGTGCTCTTTGTTAATCCTTTCAACAGCTATCTCATCACCTTTTGTGGTATGTTGGACTTAAGTTTGAAGTAATATTTACATTTCAGTGCATTTAAAAGAAGCCCATTTCTTTCTGTGACAATATTTTTAAAAATTTCAATGATGGTGGAATTTCAGGCTTCTATGAAAATTACTTCTGAAACATCGTATGTATTTAAATTGTATGGTGTTCCTTTAAACTTAAATTTTCATTAAGGTCTTAGAGAAATATTGAAAAAAATATTATGAGTGGTTGTTCCTCTTTGGTATTTAGTCAAATATTTCTTATTTATTTTACTCCTTACCCCAATGTTGTGAAATGCATTATGAACATGTCAGAGAAAAGAAAATAAGGTCAGAATTCATAAATCAAGTGTTAGTTGCAATGCATCATGGCCCACAGGACATTGAGCATTACGTAATTGAATTGTCATCAACCTGAGTCCCTACCGTTGGGATGAGTGACACCTGAAACGGATAAATCAAGAAGTCAGGGTTTCACCAGAAGGTCTCAAAAATGTTTCCTCTTTTGCAATAATGAACACCGATTTAGAGGGGAGAGCATACAACACACAGAGACAATGGACTCTGGACATGAAACAACCCAGCATCCTGGAGCCAGCTCCTTTTCTCAGGGTTTCAGATGGGTGCGGTCTTCTGAGAACTTAATTGGTAAGACTGAGTTCTTTCACTGATATCTTGAGAAGAGAGCTGCTACTAGTTTATGCACTGTGAATTGCAAAATGTTGCTACTTCTGGGTGGACAGATTACAAAAATATCCTTCTTCCGTCTGGGGTGGGTAGCAGAGGACAGGCTGGATTTGAGTTTCTACTCTTCCCACTTCCTGCACCTCCACCAAAGTGGATGCATCTTTGCAGTGCACAATGTGCATGGTTTGAAACCTCGCACAAAGACTAATGAATTAAATTTTGAAAGAACGGGTAAATATATTTAGGCAGATGGCAGAGGAGGTGAACACTACAGAGAGAGAGAAACATCTCAGAGACTGCAGGAACAATGCTCTAGACCAGCGGTTCTCTACCTGTGGGTCGCAACCCCTTTGGGGGTCGAACGACCCTTTCACAGGGATCGCCTAAAACCATCAGAAAACACATATCAGATATTTACATGACAATTCATAACAGTAGCAAAATGACAGTTATGAAGTAGCAACGAAAATAATTTTATGGGGGTCACCACAACACGAGGAACTGTATTAAAGGATTACGGCGTTAGGAAGGTTGAGAACTGCTCTAGACAAACTCATAGCAGATATTTTATCTCTTAGCCATGCTAATTAAGAATTGTCACCTGTTTTTAAGACTTGGGAAATTTTCTAGTTTGTTATGTAGTTTAATTAAGCAATGGTTAATGACAGCGATATGTTCTGAGAAATGCATCATTAGGTGATTTTGTTGTTCTGTGACCATCATCAGTGAGTGCAGTTACCAAAACCTAGCTGGTATAAACTACTACTATAACTGTATGTGCTGTACTTTTCTATGACTGGCACTGCAGTAGGTTTGTTTACATTAGCATCAACATAAACACATGAGTCCTCATATCCACTATGGGGTTATGACAGCCATGATATCACTAGGTGATAAAAATTCTTCCGCTCCATTATAATCTGATGGGACCACCACTGCAAATGTGGTTTGTTGTTAACCAAAATGTCATTATGTGGCACATGGATGTATGTGTGTGGTTCTCATTATAAGGTGTATCTTTAGTCATTCTTGTTTAATCTTGAGGCTGTTCCTACATGATTGTTACACTGAAGATTCTATGGCCCAGAATATTGCAAATCAATGTGGAAGAATGTTTATATAAACACAGAGGCATGAGAGAGAGATTGGGGGAAAAGGAAAGTGGAAGGATATTCCAGGCAAAGGATATCTTTTAGGCAGGATGTGGAGGCACATAAGAGTATGGAATGTTTTAGAAACTGATTTTGCACCTGGATTAAATCTGGATGTCCCTAGAGACACTGAGTGGATTATGGTACATTTCCTGCACCAGAGGAGCTGGAAGTATTGTCACATTTACCCTATTTGCTCCACACACAAATTTTGTAAGTTAGGTGGGAAAGATTTTATCAGTAACTAACTGAAGGTGAGCTGAGATTGGATGCCAGCCTGAGGGGCCAGCCTGAGCCTTCCAACTAGATCAGAAAAGGGGGATAGATTTTCCCTCCTTCCCCAGGCCAGAGCAGCAAAGTTTTTCTTAAAAAGTATTGTTATTATTATGATTATTAATTATCAGTCAGTGAAGGTGGAAGAAGAGAGTACAATCAGGTTCTTTGATTTCACTCTACTAGCAGGGAAAATGTGAAAAATTCTTGTAAGGTAAATTAACAGGAGTAAAATGCAATGAAAAGTATTTATGTGAGTAGAGTAAAATTGATTAAAGGAGCTCAAGTATTTTCATATCTTTAAAGTTTATTTAAAAGTAAATTGTTACAAAATTAACTTATCCTGACTGCAAAGCATATTTCTGAAGAAACACTACCCCTGTTTAGGAATTTGTCTTATTTACTTTTTTCCCCTAGTCCCTAGCACAATGTCTGGGCTAGAGGATCCATCCACACATCCATCCATCCATCCATCCATCCATCCATCCATCCAATGTTTATTGAGGACCTACCATATGTCAAGCATTAGTATAGAAACTTAGGACACAGCAGTGAACACAATAGATAAGATTTCTACTCTAATAGTGCTTATATTCTGATGAAAGAGTTCAGTTTTTACACAAGTCAATAAACTAGCAAGATTTGTGTTAGGGGAAAAATTAAAGAGGGGATGTGATGACTAGATGGGGTTGATTCAGATGGGAGGCTTCTCTATGTGGAGGTGACATTTGAACTGATACCAGAATATCAAGATTCAAAAATGTAGGAAAATGCTTAGAGCCTCTTAAGGATGAAAAAGAAGGATAATGTGGCTTGAGGTTGAATGGGCAAGAAGAGGGAGGGGATGTACAGATGAACAAGATGGATTCAGAGGTGGTCATGTCAGAGATGTGGGAATACATGAATTATGGGAATAGATGTCTTTTCTTCTAAATAAGAATACAATGTCTCCACTTAGAACTAGAAACTTTCCAAGGACACCCCAGATTCTTCAAGTGCCTAACTTTCCGAACAAGCTCTTTACCCCCAACTCATCATGTTTACATGAACCACCTTGGAATTCTCTTTGTCTTTGTAACTCCCTTATACCTTCCCCTATAGAATAGGAATTAGCCGGTCAGGTGAGGACAAGATTGTGTGGTCAAAATCCTAGCCAATAGGGCAAGACATAGCTGCTTTAAGCCTGCTTTAAGGATAAAAACCGGCTTGGCTCTCCACCTGGTGTGTTTGCGGTCTCAATTTTGTTATGCTGCTACACAAGTAAAATTTGCTGCAGAAGTAAAAATTGTCTTGCTGAGATAATTGAATTTCTGAGTATTTATGTGTGGTACTGGAGTTGTATTTCCAACAAAAGAGGAGATTGAAGGAGTTAGGCAAGGTCTAAAGCTGACCCACATTGCTGCTGGGATGCTGAATACACCACAATACTGAGGTCTCCAAAACCTAATTAACATAAACATGTTTGTGCCCCAAAGGAAACCATCAAGGAAATGAAAAGACAACCTGCAAAATGGGAAAAAATATTGTATTGGCCAATCATGTATCCAATAAGATGTATCCAGAATGTATAAAGAACTTATACAACTCAATAATAAAAAAACAAATATTCTAATTAATGAATGGGCAAAGGATCTGAATAGACATGTCTCCAAGGAAAATATACGAAAGGCTAAAAGCAAATAAGAAGATGCTTGGCATCATTAGTCATCCAAGAAGTGCAGATCAAAATCATGAGATACTCCTTCATACACACTAGGATGGCTAAAATAAAAGCGTCGATTAATAACAAGTATTGACAAGAATGTGGATAAATCAGAATGCTCATACTCTTATGGAAATGTGAATGGGAATGTTAAATGATACAGCCACTTGGAAAAAAATCCATTGATCCCTTGAATGAGTAAACATAGATTTACTCTATGTATCAGCAATTCTATTCCATGGTATCTATCCAAGAGAAATGAAAGCATTTGTCCACATAAAAACATGTATACAAATGTTTATAGTGGCATTATTCACAATAGCCAAAAGGTAGAAACTATCCAAATATCCATCAGCTGACAAATGAATAAACAATATGTGATATATTCACAATGGAATTTTGTTTGACTATAAAAAGGAATGAAGTATTTGGTTTATGTTACAACATGGATGAACCTTAAAGACATTATGCTAAGTGGAAGGAGGCATTCACAAAAGACCACATATTATATGATTCTATTAATATTAAATTTCCAAAACAGGGAAATCTATACAGACAGGAAATAGATTAGTAGTTGCTTGGGGGATGGGGCATATGGGAAGAAAGAGGGGAGATAGCTAAAGTTTACAGCGTTTCTTTTTGAGATGATGAAAAGGTCCTAAAATTCACTGTGGACCTCATTGCACATATCTGTGAATATACTAAAATTCACTGAATTGTACACTTGAAGTGAGTGAATGGTAAGATGTGTAAATTATATCTCAATAAAACTGTTAAAAATAACTAAAAAAACTCCAGAGCCTAAGGGTACACTTCATACTCCCTGAAAGTTTCAGGTTCTTCAGGTAAAATTTACTAGTCTACATCAGAATACTTCTGTGGCCAGGAAGAATCATCATGAAACTATTCTTAGAATACAAAGCTCTCCTTCCTAAAACACTGGAAAGGAACAACACCTTGGACACTGCAGGAAACCTGTAAGTATCTAATTTGCACTGCTGCAAGATAAAAGCAGCCTGCTTCTTCCTCTCATTAGAATACTCAAAAATATGTTCTACATCTTTGTCTGCTAATAAGAATATTTATATTTGCTCTTTGCATCAACCAAATGAAACTTGTTTATTCCTGTGGTTTCTTTGCAGCTCTGGTCCAACTGAACTGCATTTGGAAAGCAGGCAGAGAGCTGTTCTGAGGCAAACACAGTGCTTAAAAGTTTAAGTACTATATGAGAACTCATTTAATTAATGCATTTGAATCAGGCATTTGTAAGTGCATCTGAAATTTGAAATCTGTTTTAGTTTGCTAGATGACAGGAAGGTAGTATTCTACTACCAGTAACATGTGATTTGTCCTGCAGGTGACATTACTCATTGCAGAGGCAAATTTTGAACCCTTTACGTTTTTAAGATAGGAAAAATCTTATTTATTTTTGTACTGTCTACAAGTTAGTGCTTTTGTGCATATGTATTCAGCAATTTTGAAATTCAATTTGAATTAATAGATCACTAAAGTTGGAGGGCAAAGTCAGGATAAAATATTTTTTGATTTTTATTAAAATATAACTAACATACAGTATTATATTAGTTTTAGGTGTACACAATAGTGATTCAATATTTATATACCTAAAGAAGTAATCACCGTGATAAGTCTAGCAATTATCTGTCACTGCACCACATTATCTATTGACTATATACCGTATGTTTTACATTACATACCCATGTCCTATTTTTTTTATAACTAAAAATCAGAATTTCTTATTTCCTTTTGCCTTTCTCCCTTCTAAAAATTTTCAATTACAGTTAAAATTTAATATTATTTCATATTCATGTCAGGTGTGCAGCATAGTGGTTAGACATAGTTATTACAGTGTTATTGACTGTATTTCCCATGCTTTACATCCTCATGACTATTTTTTTCTTTTCTTTCTTTCTTTCTTTCTTTCTTTTCTTTTTTTTTTTTTTTTTTTTTTTTTTTTTTTTTTTTTTTTTTTTTTTTTTTTTTTTTGGTTGGTTCCCTGGCTGGGAATAGAATCCAGGTTGTGGTGGTGAGAGCGCCAAAGCCTAGCCACTATACCACTAGGGAACCCCATCATGACTATTTTGTAACTACAAATTTGTACTTCTTAATGCCTTTTCATTTTTCACCTTGCCTTCTGAACCCCCTTCCATCTATTACCTTGATAAATCTAGTACCCATCGGACACTATACATAGTTATTACAGTAATATTGACTATATTCCTTATGCTATACCTACATCCCCATAACTACTTTGAAACAATCAATTTATAGTTCTTAATCCCTTCACTTGTACTACCCATCCCCTACCCCCATCCAGTCTGGTAACCAACAAAATGTTTTCTGTATCTATGAGTTTGTTTCTGCTTTATTTGTTTGTTTCTTTTGTTGTTTACATTCCATGTATTAGCAAAATCACATTGCACATGTGTTTGTCTAACATAGTCCACTTAGCACAATACACTCCTGAGCCATCCACACCACTATAGATGGCAAGAACCCATTCCCTTCCCTGGCTGAGCAATATTCCATTATACATACATAAACACACACACACACACACACACACACACACACACACATATATATATATATATATATATATATATATATATATATAATCTCCTCCTCTTTATCCAGACACCTAGGCCTGCCTCCACCATTTGGCCGTTGTAAGCAATGCTTCAATGAACATATGAATGCACTTGTCCCCTTTGAAGTAGTGTTTTGGGTTTCTCTGGTATATACCCAGAAAAGGGATTACTGCACCCTTGTTTGTCTCTTACAACCTTTGTTTTAAAGACTATTTTGTCTGGTATAAGTATTGAAATCCCAGCTTTTTTTCATTTCTATTTTCATGAAATAACTTTCTCCTGTCCCGTTACTTTCAGTCTGTTTATGTGTTTTGATCTCAAGTGAGTCTCTTGTAGGCAGCACCCTTAAGGGTTTTGTTCTCTTATCCATTCAGTCACCTGATCTTTTGATTGGAACACTTAATCCATTTACGTTTAAAATAATTATTAATAGATATATAGTTACTGCCATTTTAGTATGTATAGTTCTTATTCTTTCTTTTTTCATTTTAAATAAGTCCCTTTAAGATTTCTTACAACTCTGGTTTGGTATTGATGAACTCCTTTACCTTTCTTTCTCTTATCTGGAAATCTCTTTATTTGTCCTTTGATTCAAAATGATAGCTTTGGTGGGTAAAGTATAGGTAACCCCCGTATAACATGGTTGTTAGGTTCCTAAAATGCCGTGGTATGAGAATCTGTGCTATATGAAACAAAGAACTAGTACAAAAAAAAAGGGTTAGGTTCCAAAAATTAAAAAAAAGACTATTATATTTTTATAATTAAGAGAAATATCTTTATTAAAGCAGTTTTCACCAGACATGTAACATATTAATATGTATTAAATAATGTTTTGTTCATCATCACTACTAAGCACCATAATTGAAGACGGTTTCTTTTTGACACAATATCTTCATCCTCTGAACTTTCTTCAGCGTAATCTTGACTTCAATTTTGTACTTTTTGCAAAGAACCTGTTATTTTATTTATTTATTGCCTTTTTTATATAAAAGTGTTCTATTGTTAGACTTACTGGGGTGACATTGGTTATCAAGAGTTACATAGGTTCCAAGTGTACTATTCTACAGTGCATTGTCTATGTGTTGCATCATATGTTCACCACCCAGTGTGAGTTCTCTTTCTATCACTGTATATTTGGCTCCCCCTCCCTCCTCTGTCGCCCCCTCCCTCTTCTCCCATCCACTCCTCCATTACCCCCAAATAACCCTTAAACTATTGATTGTGTCCATGAGTTTTTTTGTTTGTTTGTTCATTTGTTTTTTTTCTTTGTTGCTTTCAGTTTTATATTCCACATATGAGTGAAGTCATATGGTTCTTGGCTTTTTTCTGTCTGGCTTATTTCACTTAGCATGATGATCTCCGTCCATTTTGTTGTAAATGGCAATATTTCATCTTTTCTTATAGCTGAGTAATATTCCATTGTGTATATGTACCACAGCTTCTTTATCCAGTCATCTGTCGCAGGGCACTTTGGTTGTTTCCATGTCTTGGCCACTGTGAACAGCGCTGCAATGAACATTGGGGTACAAAAGTCTTTGCAGACAAAGGTTTTCAAGTTTTATGGGTAGATCCCCAGAAGGGGGATTGCTGGGTCAAATGGTAGCTCCATTCCCAATTTTCTGAGGAAGCTCCACACTGCCTTCCACAGTGGTTGTACCAGTTTGCACTCCCACCAGCAGTGTACCAGAGTTCCTTTTTCTCCACATCCTCTCCAGCACTTGTTATTCCTTGTCTTGTTGATAACAGCCATTCTCACAGGTGTGAGGTGGTATCTCGTGGTTTTGATTTGCATTTCCCTGATAGCTAATGAGATTGAGCATTTTTTCGTATCTGCTGGCCATTTGTATTTCTTCATGGGAGAAGTGTGTATTTAGGTCCTCTGCCCACTTTTTTTTTTCGTTGTTGTTAAGTCATATTGGTTCTATATATACTTTAGATATTAGACCCTTATCAGATGCATTGTTTGCAAATATTTTCTCCCATTCAATTGACTGTGTTTTTGGTTTGTTAATACTTTTTTTTTGCTGTGCAGCCTCTTAGTTTGATATAGTCCCATTCATTTATTTTTGCTTTTACTTCCGTTGCCTTTGAGGTCAGGCTCATGAAGTCTTCCTTGAGCCCTAGGTCTATAAGTTTAGTACCAATGTTTTCTTGTATACAGTTTATTGTTTCAAGTCTTATGTGGAGGTCTTTAATCTATTTAGAGTTAATTTCTGTACATGGTGAGAGTTCATAGCGCAGATTCATTCTTCTGCATGTGTGTTTTTCCAGCTTTCCCAGCACCACCTACTGAAGAAGTCTGTCTTTTCTTCATTGCATATTGTTTGGCTCCTTGATCAAAAATTATTTGTCCATAAATTTGTGGATTTATTTCTGGATTTTCAATTCTGTTTCATTGGTCTGGGTGTCTATTTTTCTTCTAATACCAAGCTGTTTTGATTATTGATGCTTTGTAGTATAAATTGAAATTGGGGAGTGTGATACCACCAGCCTTATTTTTTTTTTATGTAGTATTATCTTGAGGTATATCTTTTTATGTGGCAATTTGAAGTATATTGTGGTTCCATACAAATCTGATAATTTTTTAATCTATTTAATGAAAGTATGATTGTGGGATTTTGATAGGAATTGCATTAAATCTATAAGTTGCTTTGGGTAATATGGCCATTTTAACAATGTTAAGTCTTCCTATCCATGAACACAAAATATGTTTCCTTTTCTTTGTGTCCTCTTCTATTTCTTTCAAAAGTGTCTTATAGTTTTTCATGCATAAATCTATCATGCTCTTTGTTAAGTTAATTTCCAGGTATTTCATTCTTTTTGTTGCAACAGCAAAAGGTATTGACTCTCTCATTTCTTTTCCTGAAGATTTGTTGTATATAGGAATGCTGTTGATATTTGTACTTTGATTTTGCATCCTGTGACTTGACTGTATTCCTTTATTGTTTCTAATAGTTTCCTGGTGGAGTCTTTGGAATTTTCTATTTAAAGGGGAATGTCTTGTGCAAATAATGACAATTTGACTTCTCTCTCAATTTGGTTATCTTTTATTCCTTTCTTTTGCCTGATTGCTCTGGCTAGAACTTCCAGTACTATATTGAATAACAGTGGTGACAGGGAGCATCCCTGTCTTATTCCTGATTTTAGGGGAACATGCTTCAGCTTTTTCCCATTCAGTATGATATTAGCTGAGGATTTGTCATTTATGGCCTTTATTATGTTTAGATACTTTCCTTGTATACTCATTTTTTTCAGTGTTTTGATCATAAATGAGCATTGTGTCTTGTCAAATGCTTTTTGTGCATCAATTGATATGATCATATGGTCTTTATCTTTTATTTTGTTTATGTGGTGTATCACAGTGATTGATTTTCATATGTTGGACCATTCTTATGCTGCTGGGATGAATCCCACTTGATCATGAGGTATGATCTTTTTGATGCAATGTTGTATTCTACTTGCTAATATTTTGCTTAGAATTTTTGCATCTGTGTTCATCAGAGATTTGAGTTCATAGTCTTCTTTTTTGTGTTGCCTTTACCAGGCTTTGGTATTAGGGTAATGTCGCCCTCATAGTGAGTTAGGAAGTATTGCCTTATCTTCAATTTTCCTGAAGAGTGTGAGGAAGATAGGTGTTAATTCTTCTTTGAATGCTTGGTAAAATTCATTGGTGAGATCATTGGGTATGGGGCTTTTGCCTCTAGGGATGTTGTGGAAAGTCATTTCAATTTCTTACTATTGATTGGTTTATTTAGATTATCTAGTTCTTCTTGGTTCAGTCTAGGTAGTCTATAAGTTTCTAGGAACTTGTGCATTTCTTCTAGGTTGTTAAATTTAGTGACATAAAGCCCTTCATAATATTTTCTTATAATCCTTTGTATTTCTGTTGTATCATCTGTAATCTCTCTCCTTTCATTTCTAATTTTGGATATTTGTGTCCTTTCCCTTCACCCTTTAGTTAGTCTAGACAGGGGTTTGTCAATTTTGTTGACTTTCTCAAAGAACCAGCTCTTTGTAGCATTAATCTTCCCTATTGTCTTTCTGTTCTCCATTTCATTTAGTTCTGCTTTAATTTTTATTATTTCTTTCTTTCTGTTGACTTTGGGTGTTTTCTGTTTTTCTTTTTCTAGTTCTTTAAGATGGGATGTTAGGGTGTTTACTTGTGATTTTTCTTGTTTCTTAAGATAGGCCTGTAATGATATAAATTTCCCTCTTATTACTGCTTTCACTGTGTCCCAATAATTTTGATGTTGTATTTTCATTGCCATTAGTTTCTATGTACTTTTAATCTCTTCTTTTGTTTGTTCTTTGATCCAAGCATTTTCAAATAAGATGTTATTTAATTTTTATGTATATGTGGTTTTTTTCTGCTTTCCTTTTACAGTTGATCTCCAATTTCAGAACTTTGTGGTCTGAGAATACATTTGGTATAGTTTCAATCTTCTTTAATTTACTCAGGCTACTTTTGTGTCCCAGCATATGGTCTGTTCTTGAGAATATTCCATGTGCACTAGAAAAGAAGGTATAGTCTGTTTTTTTGTTTGTTTGTTTGTTTTTGCTGGATGAAGTACCCTGTAAATGTTAATTGTGTCCAATTGCTGTAATGTGTCATTTAAAGCTAATATTTCCTTATTTATTTTCTGTTTGGATGATCTGTCCATGGCTGATAAGGGGGTGTTTAGGTGTTCTATAACGAATGTGAATGTGATTTTGTCAATTTCTCTTTTCAGATCTGTTAGTAGTTGCTTTATATATTTTGGTGCTTCCTAATTGGGATCATATCTATTAATTAGCATCAAGTCTTCTTGTTTTATTGTGCCTTTTATTACTATGCAAGGTCCATCTTTGTCTCTTGTCATCTTTTTTAACTTGAAGTTTGTTTCATCAGATATCATTATGGCAACTCCTGGTTTTCTCTGGTTACCATTTGCTTGGAGTATTGTTTTCCATCCTTTTACCCTGAGTCTGTGTTTGTCCCTATGACTGAGGTGTGTCTTTTGGAGATAGTATATGGATGGGTTTTGTTTTTTAATCCATTCTGTTCCTTTGTGTCTTTTTATTGGTGAGTTCAGTCTATTCACATTTAGAGTGATGATTGATATGTGAGGATTTCCTATGACCACTACTTCCTTTTTTAATGTATATTAAAAATTTCTTTTTTATTGTTTCATCTTTATTCCACTTATTCTGATGTTTTGTTTCAGGTCAAAAAGGCTTCTTCAGTATTTCTTGAAGTGCTGGACTCTTGCTGGTGAATTCCCTCAGCTTCTGTGTCTGAGAACGTCTTTATTCCTCCTTCATATCTGAAGGATAATTTTGCTGGATAATTTATTCTTGGCTGGAAGTTTCTCTCTTTTAAAGTTTTGAATATTTGATTTCACTCCCTCCTGACTCATAGAGTTTCTGCTGAGAAGTCTGATGCCAGCCTGATGGGTTTTCCTCTAAAGGCTATAGTTCTTTTTTCCCTATCTGCCTTGAGAATTATCTCTTAGTCTTTGTCTTTTGACATCTTCAGTACAATGTGTCTTGAAGAAGATCTGCTTGGATGGAGTTATCTTCTTGAATTTGGAGTTCCAGATCTTTCCATAGGTTCGGAAAGTACTTATCTACTATTTGTTTGAGTATGCTCTCTGTAGAGTGCTCTGCTTCTTCTTCCAATTCTATTACCCTGATGTTTTGTCTCATGAAGTCAGATAGTTCTTGCAGAGTTCTTTCAATCAGTTTGGTTCTGTAGTCCTTATCTTCCTCTTTCTGAGATGTTTCCATGTTCTGATCATCAATATCAGTAATTCTTTCATTCATATGATTTGCCCTGTTTCCTATGGCAGTTATTTCATTTCTCACTTCTTTTATTGTATTATTTATCTTTCAAATTTCCATCTTGTTCTTCCTTACAGTTTGAATTTCTTTGTTAAACTATTCCTTTTGTTCATGGATTTCCTTTCTGAGATCATTCATCTCAACTATGGTGTTTTGTCAGTATGTTTTTCTTTCTCTGAGATCCTTTAGAGAGGCTATTTTATATTCTCTGTCAGTTCATAAATTTCTAGGTCTATAAGATCCTTTTCTGGAGATTTTTCATCTTCTTTCTGAGCCACTTTAAATCCTAAGTTTCTCATATTGTCCTTTGCATTCTTTTTCTATGGCATGAGGGCTTTATTTCCAGCAGTGCCCGGGACATCAATTTATTTCTCTGATTAGTATTTCTGTGATTTCTTGCTATAGAACAGACACTAGGTGGTGCTGATGAACAAGTTTTGGGAGAGCAGGGAGATATTTAGGTCTTACCTCCAGTCTCCCCCAGCGTTTGGAGACAGGGTGCGCCCAACCAGTGGTCTCTCTGTTTCCTGCATTTTGTTGTGAAAGCTGGGAGAGACAGGGAAGGCCGATGGAATTCAGGCTGAGGCTGTTCAGATTGGTTGGGATGAATGCTGCAAAATCCACCTTTCTCACTTCTCCAGCATTTTACACACCCCCATTCCTCCCTGTTTCAGTAATTCCTTTCTACAGCAACTGCTTCAGACAGTGTTTGCAAGTGCAGCTCTGAGTGTAGCATGCAAGCACGCATGCATTGTGAGCCAAGAAGGGTGCTGTGTAAGGGTACGGTGCGCGTGCGCTTGGTAAGGCATGAGGGTACTGCAAGAGTACTGCCTGTGCATGCCATGAGACTAGTGGGAGGGCACGTGAAAGGGCTGTGCACGCACCATGAGCTGAGGGTGGGGCATGCGAGAGTGCCCCACACACTTGAGCTGCGTGGATGCCGGGAGCCCTGGTGCTGCATCTGGTGCCCAATCCCATCTAGCATTTTAATACTTCGCTTGACTTTCTTGCTACTTAGGTCTTCAGAGCTCTGCTCCCAGGCTTTGTCTCCAACACACTACTTTTAGGTCCAGCTCCCTTATGGTCTTCCCGCATTCCCACAACTGTGGTTTCCACTCTTGTTGTCGCTTGGCCTACCCATTCCCTTATATTGTGTTCCTCCTTGATTTTTTTTTTTTTTTAGTTCCTTTGGTTAGCTGCATTGGTGTTGGGTAGTGATTCATTTCTGCTCCCTTCCTTCTCTCCAGTTCTTCCCTCCCTTTCTCCAACCTTTAGGTGTTTTCTTGAGATGCATGGATTTCTCAGTTGTCTCTGTGCCACTCAGGGTTTCCCATGTTGGATCCTGACTGGCTGTTTAATTGTATTTTCTGGGGGAGGTTATAGGGACCTCCTCTCTTGTCACCATCTTGCCAATCTCTAAAATCTGTTATTTAGATTGCTTGCTTTTAGTTGATAGATCTCTATAAATTTTGTCATATGGTGATAAGCACTTGGGAAGTTCTCTTTTAAACTTTGTGCTTCTTCATTTGGGAAATATAGCTCCCAGTGTTCGGCTAAGTCTAGATCTTTATCCTTTTTAGAGTAAAGTGTTTAATGTCTTCATTTTCACCTGTGCTATCATCCCCTGAATTATCTTAGCATATTCCAGATGCCATAGATGTGATGCTATATGGGATTTACCTGTACTTAATGATCAAAATGGATTTAAAATTGTAATAAAATTTAAAATTGTAATAAATTTTAAAGTTCTGCAGTTAAATCTGATACAACATCCTGCTCAGATGAAAAATTTCAAATGAAATATTTTTTGCTCTTAAAAGCTCTTATTATGCTCTGTGTTGTTCAGGGATTTCTTTAATTCTCAGACCATGTTAGAGTGAAACCATGTTATAGGAAATGCCATGTTATATGGGAAGTACCTGTAATCTTGGTTGTAGGTCCTTATTTTTCATCACATTGAATATTTCATGCCAATCCCTTTGGGCCTGCAAAGTTTCTGCTGAGAAATCAGCTCATAGTTTTATGGGAGCTTTATTGTAGGTAGTAAGTGCTTTTCTCTTCCTGCTGTTAAGATCCTCTCTTTGTTTTTAACCTTTGGCAATTTAATTATGTATCTTAGTGTGGGCCTTTTTGGGTTCATCTTTGGTACCAGATAAGGGAAGTTTTTCTTTTTTTTTTTTTCAAATAGGTTTTTAATTCCTCAGTCTCTTTTTTTCTCTTTTTATTACCTCTATGATGTGAATGCTGGTATACTTGATGTTGTCTCAGAGGCTCCTTAAACTATCCTCAGTTTTTTGGATTCTTTTTACTTTCTGTTGCTCTGATTGGGTGTTTTCTGCTACCTTATCTTCTAAATTGCTGATTTGATCCTCTGTTTTATCTAATCTAGTGTTGATTTTCTCTGATGTATTTTGTTTTTGCTTGTTTGTTTCAGTTATTGTATTCTTCATTTCTGACTGGTTCTTTTTATGTCTTCTATCTCTATTTTTATGTTCTTTTTTTTTTAAAGTTCTCATTGTGGTCATTGAGCATCCTTATAACCAGTGTTTTAAACTCTGTATTTGATACATTGCTTGTCTCCATTTTGTTTAGTTCTTTTTTTTTTGAGCTTAGTTTAGGACACACAGAAGCCAGAAGCTGCTTGTTAGGGTTTTGTGAACCTTTGAGAGATTTTAGGAATGTCTGTAGCATGAGCCAAGACAGGCCATTTATACAGAAAAGCCACTGGAAGTGGCTTGGGTGTGCCCAAATTTGGTTGTGGTGGAGTCTCAGGGAACCAGAACCAAAAAATTGTGTTAGCCAGGTTGATGGAGACTCAGATATGGCATGCTGGGAGGTGGGAAGGCTCAACAAATAAACAGTGGCTTCTGCCAGCTCCTCTCATCTGTGAAAAAGCTGTCCTTTCAGCCTTGCCCCGAAGTCAGACAATTCAGTTTTATACTGTATCCTTGGCACATTTTGAGCTGCTGCCCCAGTGCTGGAGCTCAGAATGAGTGAATCCAGCAACAGATAAGTTTATGTGTGGGCCCTTCAAGAGAACTGCCTGGAACTTCAGCCACCCTGGTCTTACCCAGCCACAATCGTCACTGGTTTTCACATCTAGAAGTTATAAGGACTTTTCTCCCTGGCACTGAAACTCTGGTCTGGGGAACCTGGTTTGTAGCTGGGACCCCTTGCTCCTCTGGGGGGAAACCTCTGCAGTCAAGATAGCCCTCCCAATCAATTTTTAATGATCACATGCAGGTGTAGGATCAACCCATTTTGTGTCTCCAGCTTCCTACCAATCTTGAGGTGCATTTTCTGTATCTCCTTGGTTGTAGGGCTTCAAGAAAAACTCTTTAATGATTGAAAGTAGTAAGCTGAAAACATGATGGATAATATTACTCACACATAGGTCTGACTCAACCTGGGAGTTGGCTTATGAATGTGATGTAATTGAAACCAGGGAGTTTCCAGCTGCCAATTAGGAAATCAGGGAAGTGATGATTCTACTGCAAGTTGATACCAAAAGATATGGAAAGTGAGACTTTCCCAGTGTCTTTTAGCCCTTTCTTAGGGTAGGCTAAGAAAGTCAGACATCAGCTGGTAGACCCAAGCATTCAGTTCAATAGTCAAGGCTCTGTTTGGGTGGCAAAATTGTTCACCAGGTTTTGTCACAATTTACATAAAATATCTCATTTCTGCCCTCTCATTATGAAACAAGATTTCCAGAAGTTGAAATATATGGGGTTGTGTATTAGCTAGTCACAGGAGTCAAACTTGCCTTTTTTCTTTCATTTCAACAATAATCACAATGTACTACCCATGTGTGTTAAGGGTATTCTGAAGGAGCCTTTTAGCTTCTCTTTTTGCAAAAAAATTAACAGTAATTTCCATCAGTTTCTCCCTAAGTTATATTTTTCTCTGCTACCTAGCAGAGCAGAACCTAATTTCTTGTATTCCCTCTGTCTATCCCTGTTACATGGATCAGGATCAAATGTCCAAATCTCCTAAATGCAGTTTTGAATGTATGAGATATGCTTTGAAATTTAAGGTATAGGATAGTGATGCCATCTTTACCATAGATATGACTCTTAGCTCTTTATAGCTCAATTTTCTTCTTAAAAGGGTGCTGCTTATAAACCAGTAAATATAGCAAGTGACTAACTAGTCAAATTAATGAGGGCTTGTTTACTTGAAGTCCCCAGTGTCCTTGGAACTTGGGATATTTCATTACTGCAATCTGCAAGTGGTTTCCTCCAATGAATTTTTAACATACAGCTCTTGCCTTTTCTTAGTAATTTATAATATCCTAATACTTCACAGGGGTTTACTAGCATTGACTCATTAATCCTTATAGGGAAGCTGGAAGACTAAAACAAAACAGAATCAATGTTTTTTTGTCAACACTGCTTTTGGCATACTTTACAAATGTTAGTCCATAGGTCTAGAGGAAAATTGGTAAAGAGTAATTATTAAGGCCCATTCTAAGAAAGGGATAGAAAGCAAAAAATACATTTAAATATGAAGAGAATTGTTCTTTGCCACAGAATGAATGATAAACAATCTAAGAAAATTCAATCATCTTACTTTTAGAGCCTCTTGTAAGATGACCTTATGGGAGACAAATTCAAATCTAACTGAGCACATGGAGGCATGCCTGTAGAGCACATTGAGAGGTGAGGTACATGAGTGATGTCACAGAAATGGTTAAGTAGTGAGCTCTAAGAATTGGTTATTTCACTGGTGGAATCACTAAGCTGGTAAAAAAAAAGAAAGTATGGCTTATTCACAGGAAAAAAAAATTGACAGAAAAAAATGCCCTGAGAGAGCTCAGACATTGGATTTACTAGACAAAGACTTTAAATCTAAATATTTACATTAAAGCATGGATAAAGAACTAAGGGAGACTAGGAGAACAAATGAACAACATTATAAACACATGTTATGAAAAGGAACCAAAAAGTGATTCTGGGGCTGAAAAGTGCAACAGCTGAAATGAAGATTTTACTAGAGGAATTCAGTAGAAGATATGAGCAGGCAGAAGTACAAAACAGCAAATTTTAGGATAGAACAATTAAAATTATCCAATCTGAGAATCAGAACGAGATTTAAAATTAAAAAAAAAGAACAATGAAAACAGCCTAAAGGAGTTGTGGAACTCCATCAAGCATACTGGCATATATATTATGAGAATTACAGAAGAAGAGAAGGAAGGGGGAAAGAGTAGTATTTAAAGAAATAATGGTTGAAAACTTCCCAAATTAGATGAAGTATGTGAATCTCCACACCCAAGAATCTCAGCAAATTTCAAGTATGAGAAACTCCAAAGAGATCCAAACTGAGACACTTTAGTACCAAACTATTGAAAGTTTAAACTTAAGGGAGAATCTTGAAAGTAGCCAGATACAAGTGACTCATCACATGCAAGTTATTTTAAATAAGATTAACAACTGACTTTATGTCAGGAAGCATGGAGGCCAGAGGCAGGGGGTGACATGTTCAAAGTGCTGATAGCAACAAAAAAAATCACCCAAAATTCTGTATCTAGGAAAACTATCTTCAACAATGAAAGAAGAATTAAGACATTCCCCAATAAACAAAAGCTAAGAGAGTTCAACGTTATTGAACCTGCTTTATAAGAAATACTAATGGGAGTCCTTCAAGTTGAAATAAAAATCAACTAGATAGCTAGTTAAAGCCATATGAAGAAATAAAAAAACTTGGTTGAAAAAAACTATACAGATAAATATAAAAAAGTCAGTGTTGATAGTATTTTTGGTTTGTAATTTTTTAAATTTCCTATATGATTTAGAAGGTAAATGCATAAAATATTAATTATAAATATATGTTCATGAGCCCACATATATAAATATGTAATTTTTGACAATAAGAATGTAAGAGAGGACAGAGAAGTATAGGAGTAAAGTTTTTATATGCTACTGAAGCTTAGTTGGTATCAATTTAAATTAGATTGTTATATATTTAGTATGTTAATTATAACCCCCATGATAATTACTAAAAAAACAAAAAACAACAATGCCAAAAAAACAAAACAAAACAAAAACAAACTTAAGGACATACAGAAATGAGTAGGGAATCCAAATGGTACACTAGAAAAAAAAAATGAATCAAACACAAAAGAAGGTAGTATCAAAAGAATTGAAAAACAAAAAGTATGTAACAATATAGACAAATAGCAAAATGGCAGAAGTAGTTCTTTCTTATCAGTATTAAATTTAACATAAATAGATTAAGCTTACCAATTAAAAACAGACTGTCCGAATAGATTTAAAAATAGCCCAACTACAACAGAAGGTTGTAGTGAGGTGCATATCTATAGCACATTAGGAAGTGAGGGACATATCTATAGTACGTGCAGAAATGAAGTGAGCATCTTCAGCTCATTTAGAAAAAAAACGGGCCAATAATTAAATTCTAGTTTATTTAAGATTTTCAGTTCTACTTTTACTTAAAATATACAAGAAATTTAGTGGTTCTACTTTTGTATTTTGACAAATGGCTGTCGCATATTATCTGGGGTTAAGTTACATATCGTATTGAGGTTGAAATAACTTAAAAAGAAAAGAAAAAGGAAAAAGTGCTTTCCCCCCCTTAGCAATTACCAAGGTGATATTTCTAAAACATGGCAACAACATAGTTAGGATAATTTACTTTTGAGTCAAAGGAGAAGATTTCATGAAAAATATTTGATGTCTTGAAATTAATGGAAACATTAAGAACAAAAGAAAAAAGACATCTATACATGACAGTTATTCACTTAGAATTGTCTTAATGAAAGGGAGCTTAGTTGACTTCTAAGAAGAGAAGAGTATCCAGGTGTGGGGAGCAGGTAAAATGGTTGTTGAGAAGAAAATGACTTTGGAGGCTAAGGAAACAGGGGACCTGGTACTGTCTAACCCTATACTGTAGTGAGTGATGAACTCAGGCTCTTGGGAAAAGAAACAATAATCCCACGCTCAGGTATTTAGAGTTCTACCTAACACTAAGGAAGATAATAATGGATTTTTAGTGGCTTAATAACGCTCCTCCAACCATTTGATACATTATTTTCTCAAGATGTTCCCTTGCCAAAACACTTTGATGACCGACTTTCCACTGCCCCCCGGTTCTCAACCTGTGGGTCATGACCCCTTTGGGGGTCGAACGACCCTTTCACAGGGGCCGCCTAAGACCATCAGAAAACACATATCAGATATTTACATGATGATTCATAACAGTAGCAACATTACAGTTATGAAGTAGCAACGAAAATAATTTTATGGGGGTCACCACCACATGAGGAACTGTATTAAAGGGTCGTGGCATTAGGAAGGTTGAGAACCACTGGATTAGACTTTAAAATTCAATCCTCTTAGCTTGGATTCAAGATCTATCATAATCTGGTTCTTCTCTGTCTTTCCACACTTTCCCCTTTTCTTATTTATTTGTTTTTTTAGTCTTCCAAAACTCAGGGAATCTGTTGGCTAGAAAAAGGGTGTTAGCATTGTCTACACAGCTTCTTTTCGTTTTTGCTTTGCCTGCACAGACTCCTAAAGAATGTCCTGCTATTTCCGGGGCATGTAGTTTGGGTTTGTGATACTGAATGAGAAAGACAGGTGGTAAGGGCAAATAACCATAGTGCTTAGACTAGGTGTGCAGGAAGAGATATTTCTGGAGAGTTTTGAGGAGAGTGGCACTAGAAGTGTTCTAAGGTTTGAGGAAAATAAATGGGAGAAGAAATTAAAGTTTAAAAAATGATTTTATATCTTCAAATGTAATCCAAAGTAGTTGAGCGATTTTGAAATTACTCTGACTGATGGACAGTGTTTCGTTGACTGCACTGTTGAGATGGAATTACATAGGACCTGGTTTCAATTGGCTTACATGTATGACAGTGACGTTCTAGAAATGAACTGAATTTTAGGTAGAATTTGAATTTAAAGGCACTGACACTAGTGCTTTTCCAATTCAATTTCTGAGACAAAGTTTTGTTTTACTTAGAGTTCTTTCAAAGTCATCTTTCAAGACTCAGCTGTAACATAAACTTTCCTGTGAAAGCTTTTCCTGATATTCTTCATCTCCTTGATGGAATTGACTCCCCATCCTGTGGGTCTCATTTCTTCCTTGTATCTATTTTTCTCATTTTACCTATAGGACTTGGCTGAATTTATTTGTGTATCTCTCCAACTGACTGTGAGTTCTTTGAGGGCAGAAACCATCTTTGTGTCTCTGGACACAAAGGCACTGCAGCTGGTACACAGTAGGCATTTAGTGCGCATTTGTTAAATATGCAACTTCTTAGCCATTATTCTTGCTTATTATCTCCCTCTATTTTCATATCTACAAAACTCTGGCTAGTGAATCTTCTTGAAGAGCAACAACAACAAAAATACACGTGACTCCATACTATTAAAATAAAGTGAAAATTTATTAGTGTACCATTTACATTTTTTGATAATTTGACTTTAAACTATTTTTCAGGCACCCTCTCTCTTTAAACCCTTTATGTTCTATCCAAACTGGGTAACTTGTGTGTTTTTAATTTTTTCAAAATATTTCTTTTCCATGAGAAGGAAGAACATTATCAAATATCCCAGTAAGTCCCTGCCAGCCCCAGCATTTGTGCTTGTGATTGCATAGTAAGGAGATCTGGGACAGAGGCATAACAGACAAAAGAGCACATCAGAGGAGGTAAATTTAAGTTACTGTGACTGTTTTAATTTCAATGTTAGGCAGAAAGATCACTGGTATTTATTGTTTTCTAAATAAGCAAGCAAACAAATGAGAACTGCATATACCAATGATGTAAGTGTGCCATAAAAATCAAGGGTAGGGGAGCTCCCGGATGGTGTAGTGGCTTAAGGCTTCAGCTCTGGTGCTGTCAGTGCTGCGGCCTGGGTTCGATTCCCAGCCAGGGAGCTACCCACATACCAAAAAGCAAAAAAAAAAAAAAAAAAAAAAAAATCAAGGGTGGGATTAATCCAATTCCATGACCTTGAAATAGACAAAAGAGTAGCTGGAAATTGTAGTGTAATGGGGGGCGAAAAACTACAAGTAATATACCCCAAACTGCTTGTCTCCCCTTCTCATAAATATCAGATCTTTTCTACTTTCTCCCAGCTGCCTTCACTTGTCGGGTGGTCACAGATAATAGTGGATAATGTTTTTACAATTTGTTTTCAATGCTTAGGTTCCTATGTAGAAAAGGTCTTCAGATTTTATATGGAGGATTTCTCAAAAGTGACTTTTTGTAGGTGGCCCTCAGGGTCTAGTGTGCTTGATAATGTTAATAACCTGGGGTTTCCTGTTCATTTAACCTTTTGAATTTATGGACCCACCTCCCAGAAGTTCTGATTCATTAGGTTTGGTTGCATGATCCAAGAATATAATTTTAAATAATCTCTTGGTATATCTTGATCCAGGGAAAATATGTCATGACATTACTTTGGTCAGGCTCCTTTTGGAATATCAAATGAAGCCACAGACTTCTCACTGGTGTTGGGATGTGCAGTGACACTGAAGACACTGTCAAGAAGAGCATCAGAAATGGCTAGAGTCATGGCACAACTGATTTAGGCATTTACCAGGTTTAAAAAATATCAACGTGCCTAATCCCTAAAGCCTAGCTCAGCAATAACTAATGGAGATGCAATAATGCTCTACAAGTATTTGAATGGCATATATACCAAAGATAGAGAGAAATAATTTAGCTTGTTCCAGAGGACATTATGATTAAGAGTAACTAAAAATGGTCTCTGGGCTGAATCTAAGATTAGCTTTCTGAAAGTAAAGTGATTAGATTTCAGGGTAGCCTCTTCACAAAAGTGATAAATGGATAGAAATAAATGTGGGGAAAAATTGATTCACAAACGAGTTGATTTCACTTTTATTTAAAATCTGGAATTAGAGCTCCTAAATTTCTTCTAGTCTCTATTTCTTTCTGCAGTATCCATCTGGACCCCTCTCCCATCTGCTCTCATACTTGGCTTGGTAAAATTTTAATAGTCCTTTGTCTTGTCTTTGGGACCATCATATAATTCCTCAAAGCCTTTCTTTCTTCATCCAATACATATTTATGAAGCACTTATTTTTAAGCACTTTTTAAGTGTTTCTTACATCTAGGCACTGGGTAACAAGAAAAATACAGGTTCTGTCTTCAGGGAGCTTATATCTTAGAGGATTACTGATTATTACGGACTGAAGGATTTTGCCCCCCAACGTAAAATTTTATATGTTGTAATCCTAAACCCCAAGTGATGGTATTAATAGGTGGGGCCATTGGGATGTGATTAGATCATGAACACGGAATCCTCATAAATGAGATTATTGCCCTTATTTAAAAAATGACCCTCAGAGAGCTCTCTGGCCCTCTTTTTGCCACATGAAAACACAGCAAGAAGTTGGCAATCCACAACCAGGAAGTGGGCGCTCACCAAACATTGAGTTTACCCATGCCTTGATCTTAAACTTCCGGCCTCCAGAAGAATGAGAAACAAATGCCTGTTTTTGTACCACAGGCCTATAAGATTTTTGTTACAGCAGCTTGAACTAAGTTACTAATGAATGGTACCCCACTTGACTTATTTCTAGCTAAAATTTGATATGATTTTTTTTTCTAGCTATGTGGAGAGTACAAAAGCTCTTGGTTGTGAGTTGTCTCCACACAATAGGCAGCAGGGAGAAATACCATGATGATAGAATGGAGTATGTCTTTTGTTCCAATCCTTCTTTTCAACCCTATCTGTTTCACATCTTTCATGGCCTTTTATTATTAACTCAGCTGAATTTTCACCATTTACTCTAGCAAACATACAGAATTGACAAACTTCCTTTCATTGGCATTGTTTTACCAACAGAGAGATCTTCAGGTATGCAAAGTGGTACCATTGTCCTGGGCCCAAATTCTGCCCTCATAGCTGGCTACTACTAAGTAGATACGGAGTAGGAAAAATCAGACCCGTACAATCAGTGAACTTAGTATCGATCATCTCTCAGCCAAAAAATCCGAACTATTCTTTCTTATTCCAGACTTCCTCTCCTTTCTATCTCATTGCTCTTCTGTTATTTGCCAGTGGTCACTGAAACACAAATGAACAGACATCCACGTAATTTTATTCACATACAAATGTTCCAGAGAGAGAGGGTAGGACAGACAGGTTAGGGTTGGGAGCATGGTGGTGGGCTGCATTACACACATCCACACTCAGGAATGTCCTGTATTTTAATCCAGCCTTCCATTACCTTGGGTTCCTTTGGCTTCTTCCAGGGACACAGCTTCTGTCTGGTTACCCTGGATCCAGTTAGAACTAGGCTTGAGGGCTTGGTAATTTCCTGCAGGCCCCAGTGCTTTTCACACATCATTTCCTGATATTTTTGCTGCAGTTGCATGCAACACCTCTCACTACAGCTGGGTGAGAACATGGAGCACCTATTGAGTTTTGTTTCCTCTGACCTGTGGGTTCTCTTCCTTCCTATAGGTGGACAGAGAAATCAAGGCATAGTTAAGGATGGCAAGAATTTTAAAGTTCTTTTTTAAAAATATGTTTTCTGGGTTGAACTATGAACTGTGATCATCTTGATTGAATGAAAGTACTAAGCTGCCCTCTGTGAAGAGACACATGCAGATATTTCAGATTGATTAATGAGTCATGGAGAGCCTTCCCAGGGTCATTTTCTCTGAATATTTTTATAAAGTACATGGGAGGGATTAACTGTAGTCTTAAATGTAAGCAAGGGAAAAGTCTAGAAATACATTATTCACTATGGGAGCCACTTCCCATATGCCATATGTGGCTATTGCACATTTGAAATTCAACTAGTCTGAACTGAGACGTGTTGTAAGTGTACAATACATACCAGATTTAGAAAACATAATAGAAAACAATGTAAGCTATCTCACTAGTAAATTCTTACATTAATTTTATATCTTGAATACACTGGGTTAAAATATAAATATTATTAAAATTAAGCTCACTTATTTCTTTTTTCTTCTTAAAATGTGGCTCCAAGAAAATTTAAAATTACGTATGTGCTTGCATATATTTCTACTGGACACTGCTGGTCTAGAAGAAAGATATCTAGAAATATATGCTTCTAATTAAGCCACCTTACATTTCTATACCTATTCCCCTGCCCCCAGGACTGCTTATATCTACTACTTAAACTAGCTTAGAATTAAACTGCCACCTTTGCTTTAAAAACATCTGGCATATAACATCCAGGCATAATTATTTTTCAGCTACAAGCATGTTGCTATAGGAGCGAAGTTATGGAATAATAAAGAACAACTTGAGCTAATAACTTGCACATGAGCTTAGTTACATCTTCATTGTGGGAACTGTGAGGAACCCATACTGTTTCATTGCATACACAAATCCCTTTAATAACGATGGTTTTTCATTCATTTGGCATGCTTTTATTATTATTAATACAACAGTGAAAACTCCATGTATGCTGGGTAGAAGTATCTATTTTGGATAATCAAACCTATAAATCTTGTGACTGCTCAGATACAGCCAATTAACTTCCCTTCCTCAGAACTGCAGTGTGTATACCAGATGGTACAAAAAGCGGCACATGCTTCTTCTAGTGCTTCTGAATGCATGACACAGTCCTAAGAGCCGTAGAAACTGGTGAGGAGGGACAAGTATTTCAGTGGCCCGAAAAGTTCATTGTAAACTCTAACAAGAAAGGTTTGTATTTTTTTAAATGTTGACATAATAACACGTCTTCATTAGCTATGTCAAATGTAGAATCCTTCATGATACATTAGCAAACCTTTTCTTTGTACTTATGAGATGCCCCATTATTTGATAACAGAAGTTGTTGTTGTTTTTTTAATAAATAAACCAGGGGTAATACTTTATGAAGAACTCTAACCACATTTCATTCCTATTCTGTGATATTGCCTACAGCACCAGGCCCTATTGTGTGTGTTCCCTATGGGCGGGGTGGTATATGAGAGAGAAGCAATCTGCAAGTGAAACGCAGGGAGTGAGGCAACAGGCAAAGAGGGGTTGACCTGAGTCATGACCTTTTATTTACATTTACTGTCCTTTATCTTTATATAAACATTCCTGGTTACAATGTTTAAATGATTTATTAGCTGCTGCAAATACAAGGTCCGCCAGAAGTAATGGTGTTTTTAATTAATTTTTTTGTTTGTTTGTTTTGGGTGGTTCCCTGGCGGGGAATCGAACCCAGGCCGCGGTGTTGAGAGCGTGAAGCCTAGCCACTACACCACCAGGGAGCCGCCTGGCAGCCTCTTTTAAGTAGTTAAAATATTATTATGTTACAGAATCACATGCTTACGACTTTGTAATAAAAGATTTGATATAGATTACCAGCTAATAGATAAGGGCATTACTTCTGCTGGACCCTGTGTTTGCTGATTCACCAGTTGTATCACTAAGGTAAAATACAAGTGTACACTTTGACATTTCTAAGGTCTGGAAATCACACTTCATGATCACATGAATTCTGGCTTAATTGTGTGTGTGTGTGTGTATGTGTGTCTCCTAGGCACAATCTCTCTAGGATATCTGAGATCTTGGTTTTGTTGAATTAAAATTTGCCCCATAGAGAGAAGAGGGGTGGGGAGTCAAGTATATTGTGATGGAAAGAGAACTGACTCTGGGTGGTGAGCACATAATGCCACACATAGACTGTGCACTGTAGAAGTGTACACCTGGGACCTGTGTAAGTTTTGCTGATCAATGTCACCCTAATAAATTTAACAATAAAAAAAATTTGCCCTGTAATTCTAATGTTGTTTTTCTCTTAAGCCGTGTTTTTAAGTAGTGGTTGCTTCTGAATTCTTGGGTATTACAATGGCAAACTTCTGAACTGCTTAGATGTGTTTTAAAATCCTGAATAAAAATACACGGAGAAAAAGTTTATATTTGTACACTTCTCATTCAATATTGTCTTGTCTCCAAATCTCCTCCATAAAATATTGTGGATTACAATTTCTGTTTGAGTTGTTAATCATTCCTACAAATGATAGCTGACCTTTTCATGTATTTGTTCCTGGATAAAAATGATGACCTAGGAGATAATTCACCAAGTAAAACCCTGCCAGAATCTGATAAGTGGGATCCAAAAAATCCAATCCTGTAAAACTAAGGTTCAAGATATTGTGAAGTTAATGAAATAAGAGGGGTGAGACTGTTGAGCTTGCTGCCACAAAGTCCTTGGGGTCTGGCTGAAGGACCCAAAACTGTCTGCCTTCTAGCTGCAGTGAGATGCCACCTGCCGTGGCTCTCCCCTCTGACTTAACGTATCACTGCCATTGATTCAGTATTTTTTGGAAGGCTGGGAATTCTAGGATAGCAGCAGCAATTCCAGAAATCTTCTGGTTGATTTGTACCCATTTCATTGGCCTCATCTGGAGAGACTGAGACAGGGTAACTCTGGGAACCCAGAGACCCACCCTTCTCCCTGCCTCCCAAGAAGAGGGTGCCTGCCACTTCCAGAAAACTTCCTCTTTCCTTTCCTGTTCCTGCTTATCCCTTCCTTCTCCCCCATATCTGAGAACAGGGCTGGGTTGAGGGCAGGAGTACAATTAAATTGTATTTGAGTTTTGTCATTGTGAGGCCTGTTAGTGTGGGGTGTTGCTGTAATTTTGTTATTTTTAGCATCTTTCACTTACATGAGTAGTTATAGATTCTAGTTCCCATGTATTTTCAGCTCATGCT
The DNA here is from genome assembly GCA_004026885.1 of Lyroderma lyra. Classification (NCBI taxonomy): domain Eukaryota; kingdom Metazoa; phylum Chordata; class Mammalia; order Chiroptera; family Megadermatidae; genus Lyroderma; species Lyroderma lyra. Next base: position 52,701 of record PVJL010006066.1, read on the forward strand.
CATAGATGATGATTAAATATGTGGATTTTACTTATTTTCAAGTTTTGATTTATTCATTTAGCTGAGGGATGCTAACTTCATTAGGACATGCTGATGATATTTTACTAAATTTCTGCTTTGTCCCCCAAATTAACTGCTTGAAAATCCCCTTAGCTTTTGATTGATACGAAGGGGAGCAATCCATTCTCTGATCACAGATAAAATAATATCTCCTTTTCAAATGTTAGGTAAATCTCATGTGAGTGAGCTCTTTTCCTTTTCCAAAGACCGATAGCATTCGATTAGAAATAATTGTACTGTATTTGCATCTTATCTCCCCTACTGGAACATAAAAAGTTATTCATGACATTGAATTCGTCTTTGTATACCTCACATTGTATGCATTAATAAACATTAAAAAAAGAAAAAAATATGCATACACATGTGCTTGTAAAAGGATCTGCAAGAAACCAAACAAAACAGAAAACAAAACACCAGGCGTTTGCCCGTCATACTTCTCAATATCCCTCAGCCTGAGTGCATAAAGCAGCTATGAATGTAGGTTGCTAAAACATTACGTAAGCATGCAGAGCACACATGTTTCACAGAAAGCCGAAGGTTTTCCAACCTTCTTTGTCACTTAACTCATTTGAATGTCTGATCCAGGCATTGGAGATTGAAGTCAGCTGGTTCCTTGGTTCTGTATAAGAAATGGAGCTGTAGCCACAGTCTGAATCTTTCATTCCAGCCGAATGATTCTATCCAGTTCTCAGTTGTTAAAACCTCCTATATTCCAACCAGAACTTTGGAAAGTTTCCAAAGGAATTTAAACACTGTGAGGTGCTATGGGAAGGTCACCTTTTGTAGCAAGACCTGTTAGGTATGGGGGTTCTTCTATGGTGAGGTACAAGATGGCAGTGGATGATGAGTTTGCTTAGAACCTTCCACCATTCATATTTTAATCACACAGTGCTCAACAAGGCAAAACCTTAGAGCTAATGAAATTGTCTCTCCAAGTCCTAATTGTATAAAGTCATGAATTTAATTTTTGTGTCTGGATCTTTAGCTTTAGAGAAATGAAGTAACTATGCTACAGGGTTGGGGGAGAGGGTGTTTCAGGAGGCATTTAGGTGAAAACGTGAATTCTAAGGTTGGATTCAGGGATGGACCTCAGAAAAAATGCTGAATGCAGTCATCGCTTATGCAGACTTATTTGTGGATGTTTATATACACATTTTGGGGGAGTGGATGTACAACTTTAATCAGATTCTCAAAGGCCAAGATTCCTCAAAGAATTAGAAATTCTAATTCAAGAGACTCAGATTAGCAGGTACATTGTAATGGTTGTTTGAAAAAGTTAAAGGGTAATGTTTCTAGGACTCCTTGTCAATGATTAAAACAAATTCCACGTGGATATTTGTGACTAATCTGCAAAAAGCTGACATCAAGGACTTTGTGTGTGTCACGCTCTTTGGAATTGTTCTGAAATCATAACCATCATGAACAGAACCTGAAGGGGATGGCCGTACTGGGCAGCAAAGTTGGGTGAAGAGAAAGAAAATCTATGAGGAAGGCTAACAAAATGTACTTGTAATCCAGCCAGGTTCATTAGTTCACTGCCAAGTTGTCATCTTTATTAATACCTGCACATCTAGGAGGCACCCCTTAAACTTGGCATTTCCACATCACACTCATGAATTTCCTCTTATACCTGATCTTCTCTAGTTCTCTGTCTCAATGAACAGCATCACCATCAGCCCAGTTACACGTCAGAATGCTGTCTGTCGCCTCTCATTCAATCCTGATTTCTAATCCATCACCAAGTCCCATTGATTTGCCTCCTTAATCCATCTCAGAACGATTCCCTTTGCTGTGTCCCTTTTGCCACTCTCTGACCTCATGCCCTTGACATTTCTTCTAGGCCACTGCCCACAGCTTTGTCTGCATTCCCTCTTGCTCTTTCAAGCCATTTTTCATACTTCAGCTGCTGTGATCTTGTAAACAACACTAATCTGATTAGGTTTCTTCTCCATCCAACTCTCTCCTCCATCTGGCCCTAGGACCTTTGCATCTGCAGTTTGCTCTGCCTGGAATGTTCTTTACTTCGTGCCCTACACTGTCCCTACGCCTTCATTTCTTAATATTTACTTCTCTTTCAATGTTCAGTTCAGCCATTACCTGCTCAGTTCATTTTCTGACCCTTCTCTTGAAGAATTCCCTCACTTTACCTTGTAAGGCAGCATGCTCTTCACAACATCTTCCACAGGTGGCATGTCACATTTATTACTGTGAGCCTTTGATTAATGCCGTTTTCCCCAATAGACAGAAGTTCTGTTGTGTATTTTTGTTGACACACAGCTTAGCAGGTACTCAGTTAAGTAGCTGAAATTCTATGAAATTCTAGGAACCCTGGGGGTAGGACTAAGGTAGAGGGACACTGAGTGGCCGATGTTTGAGGCAGGGGCCTTGGAGAAGAGCAGTTTGAGACATCTGTGGGCAAGACTGGCCCACCTCCAGGAATCATAGGGGCTCCTCAGTAATGGCCACCTCAGAACCACAGTGGTTCTGGAAATTTCCTAATCCACCGTTTGATCCTTGATTCCACTAAGGGTTTAGTGATATGGGAGGTAAGATATTTCCATTTGCTAAGCTGAAAAAGATGAAACTGGGAAGATGGCACTTTACCTCTTACTCTGCTAACAAGCAGGGCAGCCCTGCATAGCCCCTTTAAGTGCCCCCAGATCCTGAGGAGAGATGCTGACTGACCTGGGTCTAGTCCCGAGTTGACTCCACAGTCCCCCATGTATACCCACAGCTTCTGCTCCTTAATTTGGTTGCCTACCCCAGTGCTCCTACTCCTGTCACATCTGCTGGGACTCTTATATTTCTTGCAGGTAGAACGTCCAACCAGTGGTATAGCCTGGTGGACAGGACCCAGGAATAGCCCACCAGAGCCTATCACTGCAGCCCCTTTCACCACATACCCTCGTCAGACAAAGACCCATGACCAGCCATTCAATTCAGCACACATAACAGGCTCTTTCTGAGAAATGTTCCATTCTAATAAGGAAACAGGAACTGGAATAGAAGCTGGAGGCCATTGGGCATAGTACAGTAACAGAATTATGGCAAACCACAGTTACATGAATCATATCTTATATTCAAATTTTCCAAATTCTACAATACAGTGAAATTTAGTGCAGTGCACTATAAGTCATTCAATAGCATGTGCTGCTCACCTGAGTGCAGTGAATTTTGGTTTACAACACTCAGGAGTGAAATGCCAGCATCAGCATAAGGGTCCAAAGGCACCACTCTCTTCAGAGGAGACTTTGGAGGAGCCCAAGCTGGCCCAGCTGGATACAATTTTCCCCTTATCAGGTCTGGTGGGATAACTGGCTTTGTCCAGTCTGGCCTGCTCTGAGCCAGGCTGAGCTCCTCTGCCAGCTCCTCGGTGGAAATGCAGGAAGTGGTAGGTTTGTGTGGGGACAGTTTGCAAAGGACTCTGGGATGCGCTAAAGGCAGAGGACCACTGACAACATCTAAAACCATTTGAGGGGGAGCCCCACCAGACTGGCTGTTCCATGCTCACGTGCCTCCAGCTTATCTGTACAGCAGAACAGCTAATAGAATTTATTCAGGCTCTTTAATAAATTTGCACTAACTCTGCCCCCTGGATTAGGAATCAAACTAAGTGGGCATTGTCAGCAATGTGTATATTGTTTTGGGTTAAATGTATAAGGTGAATAAAAAAATGCAACTGATTATGCTAGTTTCAGTCACAGTGTTTCAACAAAACTCTTATTTATACTTTTGCCCTTTCTCACTTACCCTTTGCCTCTTTTCAATGCACTTCTCTTCATTTCATCCTGAATTTAGTGACGATTTTGAATGACATATTTCCAAAAAGTGCTGACACATAAAGCTGGCTTTCCATGTCACTTTGCTCCCCTCACTAAAAATTTGACTGGGAAATTCTTTTAAAATATAACGTATAGCAATTTATCTTTAGCACAGAAAAATATTTAGTAAATCCATTTTAATTCAGGTGCACAGTGCAGAATAAAATGATCTTGGAAACTAGACAAAAATTAGAGTGATAAAAGCCAATTATGCGTATTTCGGTCCTTCAGACTGGCTTCATTGTAACTATCTGAGAAAAATATAATCTCCCAAAAAAGGTTTCCAGTGTTCAAATCAATGGAGACCGAGCTGATGTTCAGTAATTACAGCCTCACCATTTCTAGGAGACTCCATCCCCACCAGACCTGCCATTGCATGTCCCCATCTGTAACATCATACATTATATGCAACCTGCTGCCATCACTCTAGAGCGTTCAAACGTACTCTGGGGCTATCTTGCTGTAAGGCCTGGATAGTTAGAAGTGACTTGTATTATAATCACCTCACCTAACCCCCATTTAGCTTGAAAAGTAGACTTAATAAAAGCAGGAGTGAAAGGCACTTTATGTTTTTAATAAGGAGTCTCATATGGTATTACCTGCTGTTTTTCATTGTGTCTTGTCTTATGGTTTTCCTTTGAGATGCATGACAGAAGAAAGCCTAGCACATCTCTTAATCTTAAAGCACTTTAAGAATCTATTGCAGTAATCTACCAAAATCGATCCATAACTTCAAGTTAACAGGGCTGATTTCCAAAGTACATACATGTACTTACAGAGACAGGCACATTTGTCCTTTGCAAGAGACATCTTATGTCCCAGAAACTAGAGGATTCCACTGTATAATAATTTAATGTTTTGTTTGCAAAAGATAATTATAAAACGCTCATTCCATCTCCTGCTCTGATGGGCTCAGGAAGAATTTGAAATAAATTAAGAGGAAATGGATAAGATGTTCTGTACTGCTGAACTCTGCCCGGTGTCATGATATGCAAACAGTGAGCGGAGCGCTGACACGACTAAATACGCACTGAAGAGACGACAGGCTCAAATGTGAGAACGCCTCGATCTGCCAGAGAACAGGGCTACGAAAAACAGTGCTAACGATTTACAGAGGAGAAAACCCGGCGGTGGTGTAAAACCTTTGAAGGCAGAGCTGGTTGGCACTGGGTGCTGAAAACATATTCATAATGCTGTGTTCAGAGAGGCTTCTATTTTCTATGCGTTGATCTCAGAGGAGAGAGTTGGAAGGCCTCATTTCTAGATGAGGCTTGACCACTAATGACCTCAGTGACCTTCAGCAGGGCACAGTGCCTCTTCAAGGCTTATCTATGAAATGGGTCTGTTAAACTGAGGGTGGCTGCCATGTGCTGAAAGATGTTGGCAGGTTGAATAGTTAAGAACTTCCCTTAATTCTAGCTTAATTATGATGCAACATTGATTGTTAATACTCAGGGACCGCATTTCTTTAAAGATTATTGACACTGTTTTATTTTATGTCATTAGATGTTTTTAAATTAAAAAGGTAATACAGTAGGCTCTTTATTAAGTGGTTGCTTGAGTGCTGCTTAACGGAGAACCTACTTACATTTAATGGGCACCTACCAGTTCCCATGGGTGTCAGTTAACTGAGAACCTACTGTATATGCTCATTGTAATAACACAGAGATGACAAGTGAAAAGAGTTTGAGCTTAAATATCTTTCCCAAATCTTCCTCTAAAATGATGCCCTCTCACCCCACCTGAGGTAATTCGTGGCAACAACTTGATATAGATCATTCCATTGTTTTCACCATACTTTTAATATATGCTTATATATAAGCTATCTTTTCAATCTTTTTTTGATTGAAATAGTATAATTTTTCTTTTAATGATTTATCATGGACATCCTTCTAGGTTAAGGGTAGTCAAACTATGGGTCACAGGCCAAATCTGTTATGCTAAATGTATTGTCCATGAGTATTTTGCACGACAGAAGCAGAGTTCACTATTTCTGACAGAGCTAAAAATATTTACTGTCTAGCCCTTTAAAGAAAAAGTTTTGTCAACTCTTTTCCATACATGTAGTTCTAGGTCCTTGATTTTAAAAAGTTGCATAACATTCCATAGAATGGGTATTCATTGTCGATTGACTCAGAGAGTTGAAAAGTTCAGAGAAATACTGACTTCAAGGTGCTATTAGGTCCAGGGACTAAAATGATATCTTCAGGAGTCTGTCTCCCTTTGGTTTTTACTTCAGCTTTTCTCTGTAAGCCTAATTCTCAGGCAGTCTTTCCTCTTTTATTGACAAAATGTCCACCATAAGTTTCATTTCTAAATCTGATTCTATAGTAGTAAGACAACTTTTCTTTCCTAGCAATTTTATCAGAAGGCTTGGGTAGGACTTTCATTGGCCTTGTTGTCCATCCCTGAACCAGTCACTATGGCCGGGGGCCAGTATTCTGATGGCCAAGGGTTACTAGCAAATGAGGTGTCCTCCTTGGCATAGTGTCCAGGTTCTTGGTATCTCGAGCAAAGAATTGAATGAGACACACACCAGAGTGTAGAAATGAAACAAAGAGGTAGTTTATTGAAAAGAAAGTGCACTCCAAAGAGGTGGGAGCGGGCTTGAGCGGGAACAATGGCTCAAGAGCCCCAATTAACGAGGCTTTGGTGCTTTTATTTTCTTCCATATCTTCAGAGGATACACTTCTGGGTGTGGGGTCTCTTGATTGACAAGTTTCATTGACATGGGGCCTATTACATAACCTCTTCTAACTGTGCATGTTCTTTCCCAGAGTTCTGTCTGTTATAATGATATTAATGAACTTCTGAGCGTATGTATGACATTACAATGATGGTATAATGAGGCTCAGGTGAGCTGAAGGTCATTGTAGCTCTGCAGGCTTTAGGAACTGGCTCAAACTGGTGGGCTATTTTATGCCATCTAACTTCCTTGTATTAGTTAACTTTTTGCCTGGAATTTTCCTGCAGTTGCTCAACTTGGGGTGGGGACTACTAAAGATAGGGTGGTGTCAAGGCAGTGACTACTCCAGCTGGGCAAGTTTCATGGAAGGGGTCCCAAGATCCCCCCTATTCTATCTGCCTTCTTCATATTCTTTTGAGAGACATGATCCCCATATATCTCTATGGGAAGCTGAGGGACTGGAGGTCTCATCTTCTGTATCTGCTTCCTGCTGAGAATGGTTATTGTCCCTACCTATTGGGGATCAAAGGAACTCTCACCCTATCTGATCTAAAAGGCGAAGGGATCTCAAGATCCACCATGTTGACTGCTTTGGTCAAGATGGGCTGGAAGTCTTGTTGGGGTGTCAGTTGTGTCCTGATGGTCCCTAGATGAGGAGAAATTAATTCAATAGTTTAAAATGCATTGACCCAAGAAATACATCCTTGTCATTATGATGTAAAGTCTGTTGAGTCTGGCCTGTTGACTTCTGGTCTATCTGGTCATTCAGGTGTTATCACCTAGCTAGGTCCAGAAAGGCCTAGAAGGGGTGCTTGCCTGTAGTCATTGTAAATCAGCAGGCTGGAGACCTGAGTTACAAATTTCGGAGTAATTATCTATTGGGGACAGTCTGTTGCTCAATGTGAGGAGCCAGAGAAAATTGATCAAGGAGGCAATTAAGACTTTGGGCTAGGAAAAAGATGAAACTCAGAGCCAAAAAACAAGGAAAAGGAGTTCATAGTGAGGTGGGGAGAGGGCCCCTTTGTTTGGCTCACATCACAAGCATAGCCATGTGTCCCCCTGTGCATTCTGGAGCATGAAGTCAGGCTTACCAAAACATATGGATTGAAAATGAAGATGTGCAGTTATCCAAAAGATAACTGGGATGTGATTATTTATTTTTTTGTCTTTTTATTTTTCAAGTATAGTTGACATACAATATTATATTAGTTTCAGGTTCACAATTAGTGATTAGACATTTAATTGACTTACTAAGTAATCAGCCTGATAATTCTAGTACCCATCTGCCCCCATAAACAGTTATTACAATAATATTGATTATAATCCCTACACTATACTTTACACCCCCAAGTCTACTTTGTAACTACCAATTTGTACTTCTTAATCCCTTCCCCTCTTTCACCCATCCCCCCAACCCTTCTTCCATCTGGCAATCATCAAAGTGTTTTCTGTATCTATTAGTTGGTTTATGTTTTGTTTGTTTATTTTGATATTTAAATTCCACACATAAGTGAAATCACATGGCATTTGTCCTTCTCTGTCTGAATTATGCTGCTCAGCACAATACTACCTAGGTTTATCTAAGTTGGTGCAAATGGCAAGATTTCATTTTTTATGCCTGAGTAATATTCCATTGTATATATATACCACCTCTTTATCTATTCATCCATTGATGGACACCCAGGCAGGGTCCATATCTTGGCTATTGTAAACAATGCTGCAATAAATATATGGATGCACGCATCCTTTTGAAGTAGTGCTTTCAGTATCTTGGGATTAAATACTCAGAAATGGGATTACTGAATCCTTTTTTGTCTCTAGTTACAGTTGCTGTTTTAAAATCTATTTTGTCTGGTATAAGTATTGCTACCTGAGTTTTTTTGTTTTCATTTTCATAAAATATCTTTTTCAATCCTTTTACTTTCAGTCTGTGTGTATCTTTCAATCTCAAATGAGGCTCTTGTATAGAGAATATGTAAGGGTCTTGTTTTCTTATCCATTCAGCCACCCCATGTCTTTGATTAGAGCATTTGATTTATTTATATTGGGAATAATTGTTAATAGATATGTAGTTATTGCCATTTTATTATGCATATTTAAAATTTTTTTTCTTATTCTTTTCTTAAAGAAGTCCTTCTAACATTTCTTGTAATACTGGTTTGGCGGTTATAAACTCCTTTAACTTTTTCTTGTTTGGGAAGCTCTTTATCTGTCCTTTGATTCTAAATAATAGCTTTGCTGGGTAGAGTAATCTTGGTTGCAGGTCCTTGTTTTTCATCACTGAATACGTCATGGCAATCTCTTCTGGCCTGAAAAGTTTCTGTTGAGAAATCAAGGGACAGTTGTATGGGAGCTGCCTTGTAATGAACTAACTGCCTTTCTCTTGCTGCTTTTAAGATTCTCTCTGTTTTTAACATTTGGCTTTTTAATTATGATGTGTCTTGGTGTAGGTCTCTTTTGGTTTACCCTGTTTGGGAATCTCTGTGCTTCCTAGGCTTGTATATCTATTCCATTTGCCAGGTATGAGAAGTTTTCTGTCATTATTTCTTTAGATAACTTTTCAATTACTTGCTGTCTCTCTTCTCTTTCTGGTACCCCAGTGATGAGAACGTTGGTACACTTGTTGTTGTCCCAGAGGCCCCTTAAACTATTCTAATTTTTAAAATTATTTTTTCTTTTTGCTGTCATGATTGAATGTTTCCTGCTACTTTATCTTCTAATTGGCTGACTTGATCCTCTACTTCATCTAATCTACTCTTGATTTCCTTTAATGTATTTTTATTTCAGTTATTGCATTCTTCATTTCTGACTGGTTCTTTTATGTTTTCTATCTCCATTTTTATGTTGCTTATCTCTTTGTTGAAGTTCTTTCTCAGATCGCTGAGCACCCATGTAACCAGTGTTTTGAACTCTGCATCTGGTAGATTGCTTTTCTCCATTTTGTTTAGTTCTTTTTCTGAAGCTTTGCTCTGATCTTTTATTTGGGACATATTTCTTTGTCTCCCCATTTTGATTGCTTCCCTGTGTTTGTTTCTATGTATTAGGTAGAGCTATGTCTCCCAGTCTTGTAGAGTTGTCTTATGTCGTAGGTGTCCTGTAGGGCGTAGTGACACAGTCTCCTGGTCACCTGAGCCAGTGCTTCAGGTGTGTCCCTTGTGTGGATTGTGTGTGTCCTCCTGTTGTAGTTGAGCCTTGATTGTTGTTGGCATGTTAGTGGGATGGATTGATACTCAGGCTGACTGGTTGTGAGGATTGTCTGAGACTACAGTGGAGGAGCTGTGCAGGAGCTGACCCTAGAGAGCACGATACGCTTTAGCAGAGCTCCGATGCCTGTCTAGTCTGTTCTTTGGAGGTGGCCTGGTTATGCTCTGATGTGGTTTGAAGCCAGACACCTGTTGTGCTAGCCCCGGCGTCTCCTGGGTGGGGCCCTGCTGAAAGCCAAGTTCAACCTTCTCCTTTGCCCTGCCTGGGGCCACTTTGTATGAACCACAAAGCAATTTGCAGGTGTGTTCCAGCTGTGCTGGGCTTGGAGGTGAATGGGAGAGGCTACACTGCAAACCAAAGCTGGCTGCCACCAGTGCCAGGCTTGGCACTGCTTAGCAAGAGGTATGAGGCATGCCGAGGTCAGATGCTGCTTATTTGGGGTTTGTGAACCTTTGAGAGATTTTAGGAAAATCTGCAGAATAAGCCAAGACAGGTTGTTTGTATGAAAAAGTTGTGGAAGAGACTTGGGTGGGTTGGCAGGTTGGGTGGTGTGGCATCTTGGGGAGTCACCTTGGTGGGGTGAATGCATGGTTTTAGCCAGGTCGATGGAGACTGAGATATGACAGCTGTCTGTGTCTGCACACTGAGAATGGAGAGGGCTCAAGAAGAAAGAATGGATTCTGCTAGCACTTCTGTCTATGAGAAAGCTGCCCCCTCCAGTCCTTATGTTAAAGCGAGAAAACTCAGTTCCTCCTGGTTTGTCCCTGGACACCTTTGGAGCTGCTGCCATAGCTCTGGAGCTCAGAGTGAGTGAGTCTGTTAGTGAGTAAGTCTGTGTGTGGGCCCTTTAAGAAGAACTTCAGTCACCCTCTGTCTCACTCAGCCACAATCTCTGCTTGCCTTCATAGCCAAATGTTTGGAAGCCTTCTCTTCCTGGCACTGGAACCCTGGGCTGGGGAGCCTGGTACCCTTTACTCCTCCAGTGGGAACTCTGCAGCTGAGATATCTGTCCTAATTTTTAATAGCACCATGTGGGTGTGGGACTGACTACCTTGTTCATTCTGCAACTCCACCCCTCCTACCAGTTTTGACATGACTTCTTTTATGTCATCATTGTAGGACTTCTGTTAAACTAGGTTTCTGATGATTCTCAATGACTGTTGTTCTGTATTTTAGTTGTAATTTTGATGTGGTTTGACCAGAAATCTGGGGTGAAGTTATTGAAAAAAATGAATTGAAAATCATGAGCTTGAGACAACAATTGCTCACTACAAGCACAGATTTCCCAAAGTGCTTTGCTGGGTTGGATATTTGCAGTTTTAAAAATTCAGTAAATATTGCTGTAGTATTTTGCAAAGTGCTTGTTGTAGTTGATCATAGTTGAGAATTGGTGATGAGACCTTGGATATATGAGCTCTCATTCAGGTTTTCAGTCTATAGAAATGACTTCTAATTTTGTGACATTTTTGCTTGATTATGTAAAACACTTTTCTTAATGTTATTTTTTCATATAATTATGAAAAGGAAAATTCTAATAGAGAAGTGTGTGTGTGTGTGTGTGTGTGTGGATGCGTGTGTGTGTGTGTTCATGCGTGTGTGTGCATGCGTGTGTGTGTTTGTGCATCTGAGTTGAAAAGCTTTATATCGTTACTATAAAGGTATGAATAAAGCATTTCTGTATGCAATGGTTGTGCAATAAAACACAATTTATTTACTTTAAATCTGGATTGAACAATTGACATCATTGCACAGCAAACTGACAGGCTAAAGGAGTGTGAATCCTGTTATTTTTCTCTTCTTAATGACTTAAAAATCAAGAGTCATAAAGTAGTTTTACTAACCCAACCATTTAATTACCCAAACATGGTCCTACTATTTATTTTAGGTTACAATTGTTTAGAAGTGAGACACAAAATTATTGGCGGTTCTTTTTCTTCTTTTCCTGAGCAGGGCCCATTCATACTTTTTAATAAGTACATCAAAATATTTAGTTTCCCCAAGTAGATAAAGCCTTCTTTTATATGGAGTGTTGATTTCCTTAACTAATTTTTGCAGTTCATTAAGCAACCTATTCACAATTGTGAGAGGAAATATTCTCCACTGAAAGAGGAAACTGTTTTGGCATCAATTGTGAACCAGCAAAGTGAAAGATACAGGGCAGTGGAACCAAGGCCAGGCCGCCAGATTCATAGTCAGCCTTTGGTTAATTAATTAAGGCTTATGTACTATGTATTTGGTGATCTTTCTTATGTATGATGACTAAGAATTAATGTTTTAGTTGATATTATATCTTATGAAGAAAGAAATATTGTATCAGAAATGTAAGTCACTAATTACAGTGTTAGACAACTAAGTTCTAAATTCTGAATATCTGATACATGTGAATATATTTTGCAGGAGTCAGACTGAAGGTCTTATGGTGTTTGCCTCAGACCTATCAGGATAAACATCTACATTTAGCACATTTGCTGCCAATGTTGGTTAATAGAGAATTCTGAACATTGGAATATTGACATTCATCTTCACCCAAAATACAGGGTCCAGCAGAAGTAATGCCTGGACTTGAGTTATGATTTTATTACAAAATCATAACCATACATGCTTATATGTTACAAATAACACCCCTTTTTATGAGCTGATAATCTATACCAAATATTTTATTACAAAATCATAAACATGTATGATTATGATTTTATAATGAAGTCAAAACTCAAATCAGGGCATTAGTTCTGCCAGATTCAGTATATTTCTCCAACTCACATGCTTTCTGATTGAAGAGTAGTACGTAATAACAGATACATGAGCACACATGCAGACATACACACACAAACACATAATTAAAGTCCTCAATCCTCTCAATAGCTGTTATCATGAGGTAAACACTCTGATTTTCTCTTTTCACCGATGAGAAAATTGAAGAACCAACAGATTAAGCACCTTGTCTAAGGACACAAAGCTAGTATGGAAGAGCCAGGATTCAAACCCTGGCAACCCAGCTCCAGGACTGTTTTAACTGATCCATAAGGACTGCCGCACAAGTTATTGTGATGGTCTGGTTGGGGATTTAATGCCCGGTGCTTGTAGAAATATTTCCTCCTTCTTTTGAATACATACTTGTTTGGTTTAACTTCTGGTGACGATGACACATGTACCTCTCCATTGCCCTACTTTACAGATTTTGTGCATGGAAATATAACGATAGCTTGCTACAAACACTGCTGCTCCTGACTTGCTGAACTGTTAACCCTCGTATTTTGTTCCACCTGTTTTCTCTTATTCTGTTCACAGTGGAAATAAAAAGTAGTTGAGTTTCTATTTTTGTCTATTAATGGGTCCCATTACTTGGAAGCCATTTTTAAACAGAGCTCCCATCTTTTCCAAATTTAGCAATCTGTTCACTTCTTTCCTAGTCCAATCCTTTAATCATCACTGGGGCTCACCTCCCAACTCTGTCCAGCACCTCTATATTTCTGGAACAAATACTCCAATCAGGGTCTGACCATACAGAATGGGAAAACACTTTTAGCCAACATGTACTGTGTGATTCTTGGCAGTATTCAGTTTCCTGTTTCCAATCTTTCCTTGCCTTTGTCTTCTGTATCTACAGCATTTTTACTCAACAACAGCCCTTTAATAATGAAATTATGCAAGGTTCACTGCATGGGCAGAGAAGGTGCCCTCCACCCCAAATCCCTGCATATACAAAATGCAAACAGTGCCCAGATTTTATTTTGAATCTTGTTAAAGAGGTTATCAGCAGAACAAATATAAAAACAATTATTGGAACCACAGCTATTCTAAAATCACATCTGGAATGTTTATGAATTTAGTTCCTGTTAGGATTTTTGAGATTTCAAAATTTGAAATAGTTAATTTGAAAAAAAATGGCCAAATATATGTGATTTACTTTTGCTTATTTAGTTTGATAGCCAATAGTTATTAAAAAGAACTAATGTTTAAACTCTTTATTTTATGGTCATGAGATTTTAATGTTAAGTTTTTGCTTTTTTTCAGTGGAGGATGGTCCATGCATGGTTTTATAGAATTGATGAAACACTAGAATCTATCTTTGCATATCTAGGACAAAATAGCTCAAAATCCTGTTAGAAAAATGCTCAATACAAACAAATAGGTACTTGTCTTAATGAAGAAAGTTGAGTGGAGATCTTTAGAAATTTAGGAGAATATGTAAAATTCTATGCCAGAAGCTATTTTTACACCTCTTGAAGGTAGAATCTTTAGAACTAAGAGGCAGAACAGATTAAGGAATAACCATCAATCTAAATAATTTAATATGACTTGCCATTTATTGTCACTAATTTTTTATAAATTGTTCTATATTTCATTTGGGAAATGGGGATTATGTACTTTCATTCTCCTTACATTCATATTTTTCTTGGTTGAAGGATTTGAAATTCATAATATCAAGTTCTTAGAGATTAATAATGAACAGTGCAAGATATATGGATCTTTAAAATATCAAAGATAATCTCTTGATAACTATATTGGTTATTTGACAGCTATTTTATAAATGATAGATTCTTTTACAGAGTAAAATAATTCAGCATAAAGGCAACTATAACATTTCATGTTTTTAAGATCACTATTTTCTTTGAAAAATTTGCCTGTACGGTATGAAGATTCAATTAAATTACTCAATTGTGTTAACTTATTTGTGCTAGTTTAATTTTAAAATAGTGCATTGAAACAAAATTAAAATAATACATAGGAATAATTAAGTAAAAGTGGAGAAATTGCCTTGTCTTACCTTTTTAATTTTAATTGTAAAAAAACACAAAAAGTACATTGTTAATATCCATTGAACGAAATGATATGGAGAAAAAGATTGCACTGTTGGTGGGAATATAAATTGATAAAAATTCTTGGAGAAGAATTTGACAATAAAAGTCATCAAAATTTTAAACATCATTTCACCCAGAAATTCATCTTAGTAATATATCCTACAGAAAATTTCAATTATTCTACAGAAAATTTCAAGAACATTTATTACAACATTATTTGTGATAGAAAAAAACAGATAAATGTTGATTATTAGAGGTGTTACATGAATTATAATGCAGTCTTATTAAGGATATATGGCTTGGCGGTAGGTCTCTTATGTACAGATATGATAAATTGTCAAGAGAAAAAATGCAGAACAATTCCTCATTCATGTAGTATGCTAGAATTATTCTTTTCTTTCTTGTGCAACATTTTGTTTTTTTCCTTAGGTTAATAATTGCCTTGCTTTTTTTTTCTTCTTAGTTTTCTGTGTACTTATCTCTTATTCAGCCTCTGTGGTTCCTCCAAGTGTCTCATTCTCCTCTGATGCAACATATCAAATATTATATCAATTTCATGTTTTGGGGGAAATCTTTTTGGGGGCTTATTTACCTCCTCAACTCTCAA
Organism: Lyroderma lyra; assembly: GCA_004026885.1. NCBI lineage: Eukaryota > Metazoa > Chordata > Mammalia > Chiroptera > Megadermatidae > Lyroderma > Lyroderma lyra. The sequence goes on from PVJL010006066.1 coordinate 67,881, forward strand.
CTGGTTGCTATCTAGTTGTCATCTTTATCTCCATTTACCATTTTCAGAAGGAGAACCCTCCACTGTTCTCCAAGTTGCTTCTTGTTTCTGCTATACCGTACCTTTCTCTCTCTGGTGTACTCCATCATCTTGATGAAGTACATCCTCCTATAACTTAATAAAAAAGTGTTTAGCAACCTGTAGCAAATGTTGTTGATGTCCTGCCCAGATTCCTCTGATATTTAAAAACGTGTATCCATTTTTGGATGTGACTCTCCATCTGAGGGCCTCTTTTGGCTCATACACAGGAGAAGCTTTTAGCCACTAAGGGATCAGCTTTATCAGCTCTTGGAAAAGATAATCATAATGGCTGTTCTACTTATCTCTTGCAGATTCTCAGGAGGATTGAGTCCCAGTTGTCCACAGACGTGACCTGTCATTAGAGCATACTTCTATTTACTTCCTTCCCTTCATCATATCAGTTTTCCTGTCCTGTAGCCAGTGTTCCTGGGGTCACTTCCCTAATAAACTATTTGCTCTAAAATCCTTGTCTCAGGGGTTGTTTTGGAGGGAACACAAGTTAGAGGTAGCTTGCATGTCTAAACAGATCTTTATAGTTGGCCCTCGTGCGTACCTGCTAATTTAGCTAGATATAGAGTTCTAGGTTGGAAGTCATTTTCTAAAATTTGAAGCCATTGTTCTATGGTATTTCAGCTTCTTTTGTTTTGAAAAGTTGAACATCATTCTGATTCCTGATCCTTTGCATGCAATTTGATTTTTTTCTCTCTGGAACTTTTAGGTATTTCTCTTTATCACCAATATTCCAAAATTCATAATATGCTATAGCAGTGGTTCTCAACCTTCCTAATGCCATGATTCTTTAATACAGTTCCTCATGTTGTGGTGACCCCCATAAAATTATTTTCGTTGTTACTTCATAACTGTAATTTTGCTACTGTTATGAATTGTAATGTCAATATCTGATATATGTTTTCTGATGGTCTTAGGCGGTCCACAGTGCTGTGCTATAGTGTAAGTTCATTTTCTTTTATTGTGGTGGGAACTGGATGAACTCTCTCAACTATTGAAACTCCTACCCTTCAGGTCTGGGATGTTTTGTGATTTATTATTATTTTTAAATAATATTCCTTCCTCTATTTTCTCTGTCATTTCTATTTGCAACTCTCTTATTATCTGATGTTGGACCTCTTGAACTATCTTCTAATTAAAAAAATTTTTTTACATACTTTTTATCTCTATCATTTTGCTTTACTTTTTTGTTAGTCTTTTCTCCTCTTGAGTTTATTTTTTCTACCTTAGATTTAATTTCGAAATTTTCAAACTCTGATATTTTTTCCTTTTAAAAATTTAAAATAATATTTATTCTTATTTTGTGGATGTTTTCATATCTCATTAGGGCTATAAATGATTGTTTTTATTTGAAGTTCCTTTCTTATATAGTCTCTTCCCTTAAAGTAGATTTTCCCCTCTTTTTGTTTTGAGCTAGCTATGTCTTTTGTTAAAAAATTTTCTGTTATCTAATAATCTTTGTTTATTTCCTTAAGGATACTCAAAGTTCATTGAAAGCTCTGGACATAAATTGAGCTGTCACCTGTGTGCTTCGCTGTAGTATCACATGGTTTGGTCACTACGTTATTGATATGTTTTCTACTTTTGATAACTGAAGAATCTTCCTTAAAGTAAATGTAACATGATTAATGATTCATATTGAGCTACTGATTGATTTTGAATATTGTATTTAAAGTTCTAGCAGAAATAATTTTCAGATGGATATATTTTACATGTATTGATTTATTCCTTTTAAAGAAATTTCATTTTCTGACTTTGTCAGAAAAATGCTGTGGTTCAGGAAATGGTCTACTCTGCCTTCTGTGATGGAAACATTGTGAGAAGGGTTTTGCCTCTTCTCAGAATAAACTTCTCTGTGAGCCCTCTCTGTGAGGTTAGAGGGTGAGTGAGTCTAAATCTATTCAAACTTCCTTAGATGCAAAGTCCAAATTCATCTTAATTTGATGTATTGCAGTATTATTTTGTTGTTCATCTTTAGAGAGAAAGATATTTTTCTAGAGATGATACTTTCTTATGCTTAAGAATGTCAGTGGTAGAGAAATTTAAATGTAGAATTCAATGGTTCCACTCTACCAAAATTTAAAAATTTGTTGAATTATAATGGTCATAAATCATATAAGATGGCTAAGCATGTAGATGATATTTGCCCTAGGCAGCTTTACTGAGGCAATAATAAGATTAGATGATAAGAAAATTACCTGTTAATATTTTTATCCCTAAGAAATTGGACTGGCGTTACCGTGTTACTTCTCTCAGTCACTGAACTCTGTGGTAATGTATCTTAGATTTGTCTCTGTTTTAATCTTACTTGGGGATAATTGACAGTGGATAACAAGTGAATAGATGGACTCAAAGTTATTCATTTATTCTCCCTAAATATTATTCTAACCATTTTTATGGATTGACTTGTATCTCCCCACAAAAGAAATGTTGGGATCCTAACCCGCAGTATCTCAATAAATGACTTTATTTGGAGGGAGGTTATTGGTAGAGGTAATCATGCTAAAATGAATCATTAAGGTAGTCCTTAATCTAACACTTTTGGTGTCTTTGCACAAAAGGGAAATTTGGACGCAGAGAGGAAGGTTGATGTGGAAAGATGCAGGAAGAGATAGATAGTTATCTAAGAGCCAAAGAAAGATGCCTGGAGTGAATACTTTCCTCACAGCCTCAGGAGGAACCAACCCTGCTGACACCTTGATTTTGAACTTCCTGCTTTCAGCACTGTAAGACGATAAACTTCTGTGTTTAAGCCCCCTCTTTTGTGCTATTTTGTTATGGCAGCCCTAGAGAATCAAAACAACCATTTACTCTAGTCCAACTTATTTAATCAGCTCTTTTGCGCTAAAGTCTCCAAGCACTTTTCCACAAAAGAAAATCTTAGTTTTAGGGGAATGTCAGGTCAATTTATGCTAAATAGATAACAGTTTTCAAATCTCCCAGTACTAAATAGTATTAAGGTATTTGGAAATATAACTGTTGATTTTTTTGTCATTATTTCTGAATTAAAAAAAAATCTTTAGAAATGTTTTCAAATATGTTAGCAAGCCAATTAAATTATAGTCCTCTGGGTTTTGCCTGGATTGTAGTGATACAGCTAATTATGAACCCAACACACTGGGTTTCTAAGTTTTCTTTTCTCTTCAAACCAAATGGGCAGGTCAGTTATTGTCAAAGCTCTGAATGGTCATTACCAATGTGTGATGAAATCATCAATGAATGTTGACAGTTTGTGAGGCACAGTCATGTTGCTTGACTTTTTTATTTTCTCCTTGTGACATGGGTGGGTTGGTAATTGCAGAATATTTCAAATCATTGCTTACAGGGAAATGACTCATTCCATTATATGATACTTAGTTGGGGCTCTGGCCATGAATCTAGACAAATATCTTTTTGTTTATGGCTTTTTCTGAGATATGAGGAAACCAGGCAAGGCTTATGCTCTTTAGAAATTTTACAGTATATTTTTCATTTTAATGAGATGGGTGGTTAAATTCAAAACTAATATTTTACACTGCCACTTGGCATGCAGTGACATGTCATCATGTCATATACATGCTAGCCATGACTTATAAAAATATAGCACCAGAGTCACCTGAGAGTCCAAATAGCTATGGAATGACTATTATCAGTGAATAGATGGTACCTCTTTGCTTGTGCACTTGCCAATTTTTTACTGACCTTGTTTGGAGCTGAACACTGCTGCAGGCACCCTTAAATTGATGCCTTGTGACAGGTTCTCAGTTGAGTAGTTAAACAGCCAAATTTATTATTATTTTTTTCTATTCTTTCTGGCCCATTTGCCCAACTAATAATAGTTACTGTTATTTCTTGACTCTACTAATGACTGAACAGTCTCTTTTTATCTAGTTTTTTTTTAATGGGAAAAAATGATGATGTGAAGAAAGGAACTAAAATTTGACATTTTTATTATTCATTATGGTTGATATCCTTAGTAAGTGTTATGTGTATGGAGTTGGAATCTACCATTTACTGGGGCTGGCCTGCTGTTACAATTTTCTACTTGGTCTTCCTTTAAGCCTCTTCTAACTTTTCAGCTCTCCTAACACATATGTACATGTCACGCATCCTGAAGTTTTTTGTCTTTCAGTGGGTCTTTAGCGTTAGAGGCTAGAGTGTCTCCATCTCCACCCTCCACCTCCATCCACAACACATTAGATATCAGACATTCCCGGGGTGTCTTTGTCTTTTCCTTTATTCTTTCTGGGGAGTTACCGCTCATTCCCTCAGCTCTAATGATATCACCACGATCATATCTCCCAGTACCAATCTCTGTCCTAAACACCAGACAGGAGTTATGATTACAATAACATGATTGAGTACCTTCTGTGTCTCATGGGTATGTCAGACTTACCACGTCCAAACCAAATGCTACGCTTGCTCTGAACGTCCTCTTCGGAAAGAGCATCCCTCCAGGAACTGTTACTCCTCTAGCCTTCCAATCTGGACTGTCCAGCTCATGCTCAGCACCTCTCTTTCCCTAACCTTATCATTTGCAATTATCATAAAAATTCCTGCCCATATTTAACCTCTGATTATTCATTGATTTATTTCTTTGTGCTTTGTTTTCACTTATGTAACTTAAACTTGCCATTCATACTTAATACTTTCTTTTTTTCTTGAAGGTGTTTTAAAAATCTCTTCAGAGATTTTAAGTTTGCCAAGGGTCAAAGAAATCTGTATCAGTGAAGATACAATTCCCGCTACTCAGTGGCTTAAAGCCAAAGGCTTTGTGATTTTTTTTTTTAATAGCATTCATACTGTATATTTGATGTGGGTCATTTAGGACCTTTTCAACTTTGTGTTACTTTGGGACCCAAGCTAATAGAGCAGCTACTGTTTGAATCATTACTGATTAGCACAGCAGAGGGAAAGAGAGCATAGCAAATCACATACTGGCTCTTCAAACTTTACTTGGAAGTGAGACTGCTCATCAGTGAAGCAAGTCATTTTACCACACCTAACTCCAAAGGGTGGAGAAATTCAGTGGAACTGTACACCTGGGAAGAGTAGAAACCTTTGATGAATAGCACTCATGATCACGTAAGACTACTTTTCCTTTTGAAGGTTTGCTAGGTTCTAGTGCAGTGCTTTGAACATAGCAGGAATCAGTAAGTGCTGATTCACTCTTTGCTTGACCTGAGGTCTATTCTTCCACAATTCTGCCTTGACTTGGTTTTGAGTGGTAGTTCTCTTGGAGATGAAATCGAAGCTCTGTGAAAGCAAGAAAATGAACTGCACCCAAAATACAAAGGCAAAAAACATTGTAAATGCCTTAGCACTTTCTGAACTTAGCAATGATAAAGACCTCACTAATAGTATAGATGAACTTGATATTATGGCCCTATTTAAAAAGCATTAAATTCTCCCAACTGGATATAATTGATGAAATGGCTATATCTCAAAGTTTCTCAGGCCACTGCTAACAGCATTAAATGGAGAACTAGCAGCAGTGTTTTGAGGAGATGGGAGCCATCTGATACCAGAGAATAGAAAATAGAAACAGATAAAAGCATCAGAATCCTGAAAGCTATTGTGTGAGTATTCTGAAGTTTGAACTGTACTACCTTAAGAAGTTGAGTTGTAAAACTAATGAACATAGAAAATGTGATATATATTGTATTGTTTTTAAAATTGTGCTTCATGTGGGAGGATAAACACAGTGTGAATAAAAATCACTTATGGTACCTACCATGCTTTGTCCCCTGTTGTGTCCATTAGGAGACAGTAAATTGTAATAAGAAAAATTGGGGCAGTATGCGCAACAGAATATACTATAGGGTTAAAATTCTTAATTCCATCACTTGCAAAATGGAGACTGTAGCTTGGAAAAAGTACCTAACTCATAAGGTTGCTGTCATCATGAAATAAAGTAAAGAATGCAAAGAATTTAGCTCTATGCCCAGCACTCATTAAGTGTTAGCAGTTATGATTACTGTACACTTTTTTCTTATGCTGTTATTGGTGTTTGATTTTTTAAGAAAGATAGTGTCATTCTACTTTAGAGACTGAAAAATAAACATCCTATCTTTGATAGGGACTAAGGCAATTCCATGTGCCACTCAGAAATCAGTGTTTTCTTCCAACAGTCGGTGACCAACTCCCAAGTCCTGAGGTTAGTTTAATAAGTCATGAACATCATATAAAAACGGGAACTAAAATAGAAACATGAGAGTACATTTGACACCCAAAGCCAAATATTTTTCATGAAAATTTTCATGTGTGCAGTATGTGTTTTTGTTAATGCGAGTGCATCCTGGGTTAAAATGTAAAATGCATTTCTGTCTCTGGGATGTGATCATTAAGTCTGAAAGTCCTAATTCTATGTAAATGTACATGGGCCTCAGCATATGAATGACCCCGTGTTCCAATGCATGCCTGAATTTCTCTTGAGGATCATTTTCTAAAATGTTCTTATAAGCCACATTTGACTTGCACGCGTGTAAAACACTACAAAAATGGCGACAAATTGTTTTATAGGGTTTCTGGGGTCAAAAAAAGTAATGGTTTGTGAAATTTTTTCCCAGCCCTTTTCATATCCTCAAATCTTCTGAGATTTTGTTTATAATAATGCAAACTATAATACATTTTAAGTAGAAGAATATGAGTGTTATTCTGAAGTCCTACTGAAATCCGCCTGCTGTTAACCCTCCATCCAGTGAATGTGCTGATCTATTCAGCTTCTGTCACTGTCCAGTGGTGTCACTCCTTGTCACTACTGGAACCCAAGCTTCACTTTAACAAGTGCTTATGCTTCCCAAATATAAAACAAAAGCATATGAAACAAAAAACTGATGTGTTACAATTTACCCCTGAAAGGCAATGAAATTTCTCTGGGCCTACATGGCTGGATGTTCAGGCTTCAAAATTTCCATGGCTTCTCTTTGAAGAGCATGAGAAACAGAGCCTTAAAGTGGTATTTTTGGGCCTTTTTGCAGTTGTGCATGAACTGTGCAGTCATGAAAAGCACCGTGAAGCGCAGTTTAGTGAAGGCATCCTGCCAACTCAAGGAAAGGCTGTTAACATGCACAGACCACAATAGTCCATCATTAGCAAAATACTGTATATTTTCCTGACTTTCCTAGAAGACACTGCTTCCCTTGCAGCTCTACCATTTGTAGGCTGACTGGACGTATAATTTTAAATGGAACAGAAAATAACAGTACTGCCCCATTTCAAACAGTATGTATGACCAGCCTACTGACACCTTGAATTTAGCCCAGTGAGATGAGCCTGACCATACATACTGTTTGAAACAGGGCAGTACCGTTGTTTTCTGTCCCATTTTAAATGGTACGTCTGGTCAGCCTCACCAGTTGGTGTCTATTTTCTCTTACATGCCTCTTCTATCTCCCTGTATTTTCACTGCTGTTTGCAAACCATTCTTATTCTTTCATAAAAAGAAAACTGAGCTTTAGATCTCATGTAATCAGACTCTACCACTGATACCCCACCTCTCCGTGTTGTTATCTACTGAGCCATGGGTGCCTTGTGTCTTTCAAGTTTTAGTTTCTGATTTCCTGTCAGTCTCTCAGCACCACTCCTGTCATGCTTCTCGGTGAATGGATTATTTGCATACATAGTCCGTCCAATCAACTGGCCTTGTGGTTCCTGGCCTCCAACCATCTAGTCCTCAGTGCCATCTCAGCCACTCATCTATGATCACATCCTAGACCTTGTCTCTACTAGTAACCGGGACCCTCCACCATCACAGTGTTTTCCCCAGCTTTATTAAGGTATAATTGACAAATAAATTATTACATATTTAAAGTATACAAAATGGTGCTTTGAAATAAGTATACATTGTGAAAATGGTCACTCCAATCAAGTTAAGAACATATCCATCACCTCACACAGTTACTGTTTTTGTGTATGTGGTGAGAAGGCTTAGTTCTACTCTATTATTGATTTCCACCATCACAGATGTTCTCTGACCCCATTTTTAATATCTACTTCATGATATTCATGTTTAAATAATCAGTTTGATGAAAGGTAATTGTTTTAGGTTATCTATCAAAAATAATGTTTTGTTCTCACTTGCTTCATATAATTAAACGTTTTCTCTTGCTGTCTTTGGTTGTGGTTAATACCGGCTCATAATTAAACTACAGAAGACAATGGATGTCTTTTGGAATCTCTTTGGCATCTCTCTCTTTAGTCCTACTCTGCTCTCCATTTGGTTTGCTGATTCCAAGATAGACCCATCATTTCATGTAATTTCTTATTTCTATATTGAAGTTTTAACTCTATCATTTGCTGTTCCTCTTTCATTCTTTCACTGGACCCTGAATTGGAGATTGGGGTACCCCTATAAAGTTGCTATATTTGAGAACTTATTTGCTTGGTTGATTTATGGGACTTGAGTCTATCACTTTAATAGTTTGTTGCAGCATACACAGGTAAACTTCACCTGAAAAATGCTTCTCCTTTTGTAGAAAATTAGAAAATTACCAATTCATTGTATCATTAAACATTTTCCATATGTTTTTGTTCCCTTAAGAAAAACAAGAAAATGCTTAGGTTTTGCAGTCTTTACCAGTACTTTTGCATTCAATAATAAAACAATTATTGAAATTCAGTAACTCAGCTATATTTGGAATAACCAATTACGGGTTCATTGTATTGTAGTTATTTTAATAAAAATATAATTGGTTAAAAAATACTTGGCTTGATCTTTTTATTGAGGAAGAAGGTTATTTTTCACTCTAGTAGCTGCATTAAATTGCCTTTGCTAATAGAATATAATTAAGTAAATTAATTCCTTCAAAATTTTCTCAAATATTAATACCTCTTATGCAAGATAAGGTGCTAAGAAACCAGAGATATTTAAGCCATGTTTCCTGTCTTATAGCTACTTGCAAACCAAATGATGTAATAGGGCTGAGCCAGTGGTTAACCACACTGCAAGCATTTCTGATTTTTGTCCTTAAAACTTTAAATAGCACTCCAATTGTGGCAAACTGGCTGCTCACCAAACCAGTTTCCCCCACTCTCCTTAGCAATTAGCTAGATCATATTTCTGGATTCCCTTGCCACTAGTTGTGGACATATGACTATGCCCTGATCAAGGAAAGTAGATAGAAGTGATGAACCCCACTTTGAAATGTCCCATAAAACTCCATACAATCTTTTATTCTCTTTCATATGCAATTTTCTGGCTGGATATCTACACCTGAGGCTATCTAAAAGTCATGTGTTGGAGATGGAAGAGACTTTCTTACCTTAGATCCCTAAATGAGGTTGAATTATCTACACCAGTAACGTCTAACCTTTTGGCTTCCCTGGGTTACATTGGAAGAATAATCGTCTTGGGCCACACACAAAATACATTAACGATAATAATAGTTGATGAGCTAAGAAAAAGATTGTAGAAAAATCTCATAATGTTTTAAGAATGTGTGTTGGGCCATATTCAAAGCCATCCTGGTGTACAGATTGGACATGCCTGGTCTACACCTTCACTCCCTGCTAAACAAAAATAATAAATTCACATGTATTAAGTCAATGAAATTATAAGGTTTATCTGTCACAAATTCTAGGGTTACAGTAACTAATATTCTAATAAACTTAAAGTATTAATTCTGTTCATCAAAGTCAAGAATGTATTTTTATTTTGTTAAAAAATTAGACTCATAATATATTTGAGAAAAATCATTATAGACACTAAGTATGGACTGGGCTATACAATTGAAGACTGCCATGAAATCTAGGAATCACAAATGATTTTTTATTTTTTCCTAGATCCAGGTTCCTCTTAATCATTTCTGTCTAGATCTTGTCACAACATCTTGAGTTTGTACCCTAATTTCTATAAATGAATCCTTATCCCCCTTTTTTTAAAACCAGGGCATAAGTATCTGTTTGGAAAGCCTGCCTGGAGCTCCAAAATACTAAACAATATGACAGCATTTTTTATCACTTATTGAAAGCTAGCTATAGAATTAGCACTATGGTAAAGAGTGTTATATATCATCTTTAGTTCTTCCAACAAATTCCCAAAGGAGGGGGTCATAATTTTCATATAGATGAGGAACCTGAGGCTTGAAAGCTATTCATAGAGTTTGACATGAGTTCCCTAAGTTAAGCAGGTAGGAAGTGTTGATGCCTTAAACCTGGGTTTAACTAAGCCTAATATCAACGGCCTTACTTGTTCTTTGTGTTTTGTTGTACAGCTCACACAGTTTGGAACCCAGCTGTTTATTTACCCTCTGTGGAGTAAGTCCCTACAATTTCATGCCCATCAGTGATAAGATGGTTAGATTCACTGAACAATGCTCCGGCTCCTTGGAGGGAGACATAGGCTTGGTTGATGACAACAAGCCCCTCTAACTCCATGTAAAAGCTGTTCTTTGTGAATGCTATCATTACAAAATGAGTTAAGGTTCTTTTGAGGGATCACGAGAGGCTGAAAGTTCAGAAAACTTCTACTTTTTATATATATGAGGTGTGATTAAAAAAAAAATCAGTGGCAGTGAATGCTGCTGCTGAGTGCCATCCAATGAAAAGGCAGGGATCTTTGATTCAGGAAGTGGCACATCAAACCTTAGTAACAGTGTGTGATAAGTGTCAACTTGTTAGGTGCAGTCAGTCTGTTGTGAGCTTTGGTTGAAAGAAGATGTGTTTCAAAGTGTGCTGCAAATCATGGATCACAAATGACACATTAACATAAATTTCTGTTAAATAAAAACATTACGATGTGTCCTCCTCCACCTTATTCTAGTGCCATGCAACTTCTGGCTCTTCCCCAAAGTCAAAATGACCATGAAAGGTAAATGTTCTGAATTGACTCAGGACATCGAGGCAGCCACAACAGTGCAACTAAAGATATTCACGAAAGAAGACTTCCAGAACTGTTTCAGAAAGTGGCGACAACAATGGGGTGAGTGTCTTTCAAGTGATGGGGAGTATTTTGAGGAGAATTGATGGCAAAGTGTCATTTACTGTAATAATTTTTTTATTTAAACATTCACCGTATTTTTTTGTCATACCTCGTATATCATTACCTTCTAATATTTACATCTGAGTGCAGCACACTACTTTGTATATGCACACACATTTTCCAGTGTAAATCCAAGAACTTAGGCATTTTCTAGAACATTCTAAGTCTTCAGGGGTCCAAAAAGCATTTGTTATGACAATCATGTAAAAGTTTATACCAGGGTGAGCTATCTACATCTGTGTCAGACTTTCTACTCTTTTGATTTAAACAACAGAGGACATTTTATAATCACAAATATTTGTCAACATCAATATTTAAGTGACACTTCCTCCTGATGGTAGTTCATCCACCCAGGTGTGAACACAGAAACATATACTCTTGTTTCCTCACAAGACTGAGATGGGCCGTACTCAGCAATGGCTCATGGGGAGAGAGTGAGCCTAATTGTACATGGCATGACTGCAAATGCTCGGTTTCCCAGGAGCAGCGTAGCTATTCTTGAATTGCTGTGGTGTGAGTGACTGAATGAGCCCCAGTGCCTCATCTAATGTGTCTCTGTCTCAGAAGGCAGAGTATCATAGATGTGAGAAAGCTGCTCATTTGGAACTTAGATTTGTATTTGCAAAACATAGGAGTATATTCTGTCCTTGAGAAGAAGTAAGTCTTGGAAGTTGTTTTTTAAATAACAAAGTAAAGTCTGAATCCTAAATCTATTTGCTGGCTCAGACATTATGGACAAGAAAAAATAGTTTCTGGAGTAGAATGTAGCTAAAAGACTATATTTGTGATTATTAAAAATCGAATTATATATGAATTGTTTCACCCTGGAATCAAACTTTATTCCCAGGTCACCCAAACAACTATCTAAAATTGTTGAAGAAACACCATGATACAAGTTCTTAGAGAGTATCACTTGGCAAACTGACCAACAAATGAAATAAAACGTCAGGAGTTTAGAACAGTAATAAGGATATCAGGATACCTTAAGTTGTATACAATTTTGCCAGGACAGAATCTGAAACTAAGAAATAACCCCAGTACCAGGCAGCACAATGCCTTCTAAAGGGCTGATTGGTCAGAAAGCAGAACCTGTAGTAAGAAGTCCCACATGTCCTCCAAGAGTCTCAACAACTCTAGTGTATAAATATGTTCAGGATTTAAGGCAAACAATGTCTGTAAACATTCCTTTACAGTTTCTTATAGCACATTAAGTTCTGTACCAACTGGTCATTCATACATTCACTTATTTCTTCATTTATTAACCTGGTATGTTTTGGAGACTGGGACAGGCATTAGTGATACAATGTTCTGGCAATCAAGGAGTTTACATCAAAATTTATGTGAAGACATAAATTTCATTTTTTTTGGTTTTTCTTGAGGTATAATTTATATGAAATAAATTCTACCAATTTTAAGTGTGCAATATAAATTGACAAGTATGTAGAGAAGTATAGCCATCACTACACTCATGATGTTAGTCACAATTTTATCTTCCCAGAAGCTCCCTGTTTCCTCTTTAACAGCCAGTTCTCCATCCACTCTATGCACACGACAAGCACTGTTTGTTTTATAATTTCCAGCACTTAGCGCAGTTAGTTTAGAGCACAGGGTAACCACTACATAAATATTTTCTGATGGATCACTGAATGCATAAATATTCCACTCAACAGTCAGAATGTGTCATAATTTGGTGTCCCTTCCCCTAATTTCTCTAGCATAGATCTCTGGGTTCCCTTCAAGCTTTTATTCTCAGGGTCTCCTACCGTGAATCATGATTTCAGAACTTGTACATGCCCCTTGCTTTTCTTTCTCCATACATTATATACTTATCTTAATAGGATGATTCAAATCACCTTTAAGACGCTTCCATGAAGAGTACATTGCCTTTGTTCTTCCTGCAAACCTGGTATGGATGGCCTCAGTAACAGTTTCATGGTTTATTTCTTTAATCTCTGATTATTTTATGGCTTAGCTTTGTCTCCCTAACAGAATCATAACCTTCTCAAAGCCAGGAGGGGAACTTCTTTTATCTGCTAACAAGAACTGGTCTAAATCAGGTACTTAAGAAAAATCTTAGGATATTCAGTCTTTATGTAGATATATGAAGATTGTTAATTAGTTTTTCTAGGTATATCTATACACAAAGAGGGAGGTTACTTGAATAGCATCATTCATTCCTTCATTCATTTATGATATAAATATTAATTGAGCACTTTCTATGTGCCAGGCATCACTTTGTCATAACAGCAAAAATCCCTGACCTTTTTGAGCCTATGTTTTTAGGGGTTTGACAGATAAAAACAGTTCAATAAATAATATATATTATATGTTAAGTAGCCATATGTAGAACTGGACCTTCAAATTTGAAGGAGAAAAGGAACTCAATAGCTTAATTAAAATGCAAGCATTAGATTCTCAAAATTTTATAAAAGACATTTGTCTTATCTTCTGTTTAGATATACATTCTCTGATCTGTTTTAAAACAATGAAGAGTAACCATATGGGGTTGAAAGGGAAAGAAAATTATTGCATGTGCTTCAATGTGGATTAATTAGCAAACAATGAGTATAGTTTTCTCCTAACTTGATCTGAATTATCTGTACTTTATTGTGACCCACATATGTTGGTTTAATGTAGCTTTGAAAACTTCTAATGTGGACATTTCACTCTTGACTCTAAGTCAGCATATCATCAGGAGTGTTTGTACCTTGGGTTGCTTGGGGTATGTTAGTTATGCTCATTGCTTTTTGTTTCTTCCTTCAGATTCGCTCCTACATCTCCTAAACCTGAAATCTTAAGATTGTCCTCTCACTTTATTCCCAAGAATCTATTCCAGATGGGGCACATGAATGAACTGCCTTGTGGCAATTTTATCTCAATTTCTTCTCAGGTCCTCTGTCCCCAAAGGCCTGTTAATAGGCCTGTAGCCTGTGGGCATGCCGGTAAAACATTTACTGCAATCATATTTTCAACCATTTACATTACCTAAATATCATCCAACTTCTCTACTGACAGCTTGCTCTCATTTCCTACAGTATGTAGTCTACTTTCAGAAAGTAGCCTGTGGAAGAAGTTTAAAAACTGAGTATTAAAAATTTTTACTATACTCAGTCAAAGACTAAAAAGGAGTATTATTGAATTAGCAAGCGTATTGCTTGCAGAAATATAATGACTATCAAATAAATGCCATTGATATAAAAATTCTAAATTGTGAAGCAATAATGGATTTTAAAAGTAAATATATGAACTTTTAAAATGTGTGATAAATATAGTCTAATAACATTTATAGGATTCATATTTTAAAGGTGAGATTAATTTCTATTTGTTTTTCATTTTTATAAATGTCAAAGTATAACGTATTATGAACAATGCAGAGATTTTGAAATTTCCTAGGACATTCATTATTTATCAGTGTTGTCCGTCTTCTCTCAAGACAGCCTGGTATTTTTGGAATGAAATGACAAAATAGAGTGTATTCAAGGTCAAGGTAAAAGATTGCCTGGGCTTGGGAAGGCAGAGAGATTTGGGGCTTATATACCACACCCACCTGATATTCTTTATATTGTGTTTTTGAACATAATTGCACGTCTGTTTATTCATTCTACAGATATTTATTGACCTGCTTACATGTGTCAGATACCATTTGAAAGGCTGAAGAAATAGTAATGAAAAAATATTCCTGCCCTCATGGAGTTTCGAGTCCAGTGGGGAAGATATGCAATGGAATAAAAAGGTAAAGCACATGATCTGTTAGATATGTGTGGGGGAAAGACAAAGCAGGAATGGAGTAAACTTTTAAATAGGATGACCAGGGAGGGCTTCAATGGGAAAGGGACTGGGAAAAAAGACGTGAAGGGATAAGAGAGCAAGCCATGTGGTTGTCCGAGGAAAGAATGTTCGAAGCCGAGGAAACAGCACATGTAGAAAGCTTGGATCAGGACTGTAGTGTGTGGGAGAGCAGGAGGAGGCCAGAGGGACTGAGGCGGAGTGATGGGTTCATGAAGCTGTTGGCCTTCCTCCTGCACTGATGTGACCAGGGAAGTAGGTAGTCTAACAATGTTTGCTCATGATTTATTAGTAGTTTTAGCTCTGGGCCA
>PVJL010006066.1:83106-98119 GCA_004026885.1 Lyroderma lyra
CCCCCCCCCCCCCCCCCCATTTACTAAGGACACATAGTAATCATTCAAATGTCTTATTTCCCTTGGGGTTCACTTTTGGCGTTGTACATTCTTTGAGTTTGGACAAATATATAATGACAGGTATCCATTATTACAGTGTCATACAGAGTACTTTTACTGCCCTAAAAATCCTGTGCCCCATCTGCACATCTCTCCCCTCCACCTCTGCAAGCGCATGATCTTTTTGATTTTCTCCATAGTTTTGCCTTTTCCGGAATGTCATGTAGTTGGAATCATAGAGTATGCAGCCTTTTCAGAGTGTCTTCTTTCACTTAGTAATATGCACTTACGGCTCGTCTATGTCTTTTCATGGTTTAATAGCTCATTTCTTTTGAGAATGGAATAATATTCCCTTGTCTGGATATACTATAGTTTATTTATCCATTCACCTACTAAAGGACATCTAAGTTGCTTCCAAGTTTTGGTGATTATGAATAAAGCTGCTATAAAGACCAGTGGGATGGTTTTAGTGTGGACATAAATTTTCAACTCCTTTGGTTAAATACTACGGAGCACAGTTGCTGGATCATATGGTAAAAATATGTTCAGTTTTCTAAGAGGCCGCCAAACTGTCTTCTAAAGTGGCTGTGCCATTTTACCTTTCTATCAGTAATGAATGAGCGTTCCTATTGTTTCACATCCTTGCCAACATTTGTGTTGCTTACCTACTGATCATTTCTTAGACAAGTGTTGTTTCTGACATAAATTAGAATAGAATTAATTCATCAGTTTATTCCTGGGCTTTGATTGAAGAAAGGAATTTGGGAAATAAACAGCACGAATGGTTTGTTTAAATAAACTGATATATGTAAAAATTTAAACAGCAAAACAAAAAAATTAGGTGTTTTACCAATTTGAATTTAATTCAATTGGGATTTATTGAAATCCTCTAAGGCACAGATGTACAACTTTTTGGCTTCCCTGGGCCACACTGGAAGAAGAAAAATTGTCTTGGACCACACATAAAATACACTAACACTAACGATAGCTATTCAGGCTAAAAAAAAGTTCCATGCATAATTTTTGTAATGTTTTAAGAAAGTTTCTTAATTTGTGTTGGGCCGCATTCAAAGCCCTCCTGGGCCGCATATGACCCATAGGTTGCAGGTTGAACAAGCTTGTCCTAAGGTAAAAAGTTGGCTGCTGGTTCCATTTGGGGGTAAGCAAAAAGCCATGAACTACAACTTTTTCAGTTCTAGGGCTCTTTCACTAAAGAGCCTAATCAACTGTCCTAACAAAACAGTTTCACTTACCTGTTATTATAGTTCGCTCTGGGGATCTTTCCTTACTTGCTTGCAAGCTCTGTTTTCTTAATACAGACACTTTCTATGCCGCTGTGAAGTCGATAAGTGGCTTGAACAAGGTTACACAGGCATGAAGAGATGGAACTTGAACCTGAGTTTTCTAATCCCAGTTCCTTCTCCTTTCTGTCTGTGTTGCTGAGCCTTCCCCAGAAAAGGTTTCATAAGGAGAAGAGACTAAGAGCACTGGGCCCTTCAGAGAGGTATGGAGTAAATGAGATTTTGTCTGAGAACATGGAAGCTGGGAATAGAGGTGAGAAACTACATCCACTGCCAATTTTATCTAGAGTAGCCTTGAAAGCTAACATTTTATAAAGATACTACTGAGCTCAGATTTCCACAGAGGGTAGGTCAGCAGTAATCCTGGCATTATGTGCTCTCAGGCCTGTGACCACAACATAAATGCCAGTGAAAGAAATCTCACAGTTTGTGAACTCCATTTGACAACGCAGGTGGGGCTGTAAAGAGACCAGGACACAAGGAGCCTGAGTTACAAGGGCAGATGTTAAATATTCATCTCAAGAAAGGATCACTGGGGTGTATAATAGCATTGTCTGCACTCTCGTTTTATTTTCTTGGTTCAAAAAGGCTTTGGTTGCTGTAGACTCCAAGTGCCAGTTTGAAAAAATTCTATGTTAAAGGGAAATACATATTATTTGTAGTGGCAGGATTCAGTCTACTTTTAATAATGGTATATTATTAAAATGTATCATGTGGTAAGGTGGACTCTTAGAAAGTGAATGCCATGATGGTTAAATTAATCTAATTGATGATGTGTCCTCTACTATTTTTAAGGTAAGACCTCTGTTATGCTCTGTGGGGGTGGTGCATGAATTCAGGAAGAGAAAGAAAGGAAGGAATGAAGAAAGAATGTACTGGGAGCAAGACTTCTGTCTATTACACACATAGACCTTTAGCCCCGTACCCTGTTACTGTCACCCCTCAAGGTCAGGTTGATCAGGTGCCTTCAGATTATTCCTCTCCCTGTGCTGTAATGGACTGGGGTGCATTGTTTATGACAGCAAGGGTTTAAAGCAGGTGGTACATGAATGTCAATGCCTTCTTTTCTTATGGTATCTAAAGAATTGAAATTTGTCTCTCGGCTCCATAGTGTTTTCATGATCATGGGGGGTCTCTGACAGAGTGTCTGTGATTTCTCTGCATGTCTAGCAATTTGTTGCAAAATCCTTGCATTCAGACGTTTAGTTACATCTCCCAGCACAGACTTTCTTTCAAAGGCCTTTGGAAAAGCAAGCGCCACTCTGTGCAGTCGTGATCTCCATAGAAGGGGTCACCCAAAAGGGTTACCTCATTTCTTCTTCCCGCCTCCTTGCTCCATCTCCCTGACAAGAGTTTCTGAGCACACACCATGACTCCGTTCTTTCTTTTATTGGTTTTCACCTCGTCACTCACTCACTCATTGACAAGAAACAACAACAACAAAACCTGCGTGTTTGGCCAAATGACCTTTCTATCATCTAATCTTGTCTGGTTCCATTCATCACAGATGGATGACAGAACGGAAAATCCTTGAAGGCAGGGACCATACTTATCCATAATTTATACTCAAGACCAGGCGTCTTCTGGATGTTTATTAAATTTTATACACAAAGCATTATACAACTTTGAAGTAAAGATCTCACAAATACTTTATTCTTTTTCTTTTTAAATATTTTTCTTTTTTAGTAGCTGGTATAAATGGGAAAAAGCAGAAGTCGTCATTTAATGGGGAAAGACATTTCTCTAAATGTCAATACTTATGAAACGCCATTTTAAACCTTTATAAATGATTACCTCCCCCAGTACTGATGGGGCAGTTTCACATTGCTGCTCAATTTATTTACTCAGGAGACCAATTTATTTCACTGCCTCTGTACTAACTGTTTACATTGACATCTAGTTCTGCTTTGAGCAAGCAACTGTGACAAGTTGTTTATTGAACTGTAAACAGGTATTGTCTGAATCTAAACAATGGCTTTATCTAATTAAGAGACCGTGGGCACCATTTTAGCCCCATGTGGCTATTCTAACCCAGTCTAGCATCTCTGGCAGATTTCCCATGCCTTTTAAAATCTTGTAGCTCGTATTAAAACCCATCACCACAAAGTGAAGAATAACCCTCATTTTGTCTTGTAAGTTTACATAGTGATGTTTTGTGCAAAAGGGACTGCCTGTAATAAACTGAGCAAGGATGGCCCAATTTAGAATAGTTGAATAAAAAAAGGGAAAACATGAAGAGATACAAAAAGAAAGGAGGAATGACTAAGGATGAACTGGGCCTGTTGCTTAGGCTGTAAAAATACCTTGTGTAAAGTAGAAAACATTTTCCTACCAAAAGGGGACTCGATGAAATCATGTTGATATGAGTTTTCAGACAAAAATATAGGTATGAGTGCAGAAAGCATAGTAAGAGAGCTGGGGGGTAGTTAATTTTCTGGACTCAGATTGAAGTAGAACATGTTTGAAAGCACTTAGGGACCATCATCTTCTGGCCATTGCTTTGTGTCTGAAAGTGCTAATTGGGTGCAGCAATCAATGTCCTTTGTTTTCAGCTGTCAGCAGTTTTCTAAAAAGCTTTACCCAACATTGGAGAGAGGAACTCTTAACGAAGCTTCACTTTTCTTAGCTATTATTATTATAGTGTCCTCTTGGAAGGGGAGAATTAATTGCAATTTTGGAAAAAAAAAAGGTCACTGCAGTGAAGTTTTCAAATGTGAGGCCAAACACAGATATCTTTTTAAATAAATGGACAGGGGATGCCCTACTGTATACATATAAAGGAAAAAGCAAACAGAGCACACACACACACATGTATACACTATATTGACACTGTTTATTTTATCATAAAGCTGGATTTTCACATTCTTTTTGTCTTCCCCAGGCATTGAGAGTTGCTTTCTTGGTTGCATCCTTAATGATTTGTGTAATTAGTTCCACTCACTGAGGCCCAATTGGTCTGTTCATTGTGAGTGCCTTATGAAATATGAATCTATTTAAAAATTAATCATAAATCAATATTAATTCAATAAAATATTTTAATCTGGATATGAATATTTTATGCCCTCACACAGACATGCAGATTTCAAAGCCGTTTTCATGTTGCTGACAGGCCATCCAGTTTTGCTAGGATGACATTCAAATACTCCTCCCAGCACCGCTGGCTCCCAGCTCTCTTGGCCAGAGCTGCCCAGGTCAATGGTTATGTTTATTCAAACTGCTGAAGAAATGCAAATGAGATGCACGCTGCCGAGGAACGCAAGAAAGTCTACCTTATGTCATTGAATTTTTACTGTTTTTGGTCTCTGCTCAGAACACACTTCAAGAGGTCTCATGCCCTCTGGCAGACGAATTCTTGTCCACACTGGGTTTGACTCCCCTCTGACCTGGCACGTGAGGCTCCCGAAGGCTATCCCTACCAAGGGCTGGAGAGAGCCTACAGCCGGACAGCCACTGATCTAGGCCAAATGAGCCAGTTGTACCCAGCTGATAAAACCAGAAGTTTACAGGATAAGACAGGCCCCAGCTTAAACAGCCTTCTCTATTGAAACCCTGTCTGTCACTCGAATCTGTCATCTCTCCTGTCAGGCATCATCAACTAAAACAATGGCCTAGTGTTTGAGTTTGGCTAGAAAGAGAGTGATATCTGATAGCAGAAAGCAATGTGTTTTTCTGATCAGTGGGGTTGGGTCATTTTGTGTTTCCTGGCCTGTATTCTGAGATGGTAGTTGCTACTCCAGGTGCAGAATAGAGCTATAAAGAATTTAGAGCTAAGGTAATGATAATGAATTAGGAGGAAAATGGTTTCTGTACTGATTTAATACAAGAATGGGTAGGTAATGGCTAAAACAATAAGTTTCCTTCTGTTGGGGTTTCCACCTTCATTTGTCTTTAATATGTCTGTGCTACTTGATGCCTAAGCTATGTCGGTGGACAGAAATAAGATCCCCAAGAAAATGTAAGCTGAATGCATTAAAAATTTGTTGGCTATGGTTTCTTCTTTAGGGAGCAATGGTAAATGAGGCAATTGAATCACTGAATGTTTTCTGTGTATGGCCTAAGCCCTGGAGAACAAGTCTATATGGGTTAGAATAGCCCCAAACTAGGAAGTAGATATTATGAACACATTGGAGGATTTAAATAAGATGCCTTAGCAGAAAAGAACTGAGTTGTCGGCATCTCTGAGGGTCCCCAGAGCCCGTGGAGAGCCTTGTGTGTAGTGTGCCCTCAATAGACTTTTTGCTGAAGGAATGATTATGTATACATTCATTTTTGACAGTTATTTTATTTGCTTTTACAGTGTCCTCTGGATGCAAAACTGCACACTAAAATGATATATTTGTTTAACTTTTTAGTAATTTATTATTGTATTTTCCTTTTAGAAGAGAAGGTAACTTGCAAAAATGTATTGCTGCTCTGTATTGAAGTTAAGGGAACGTCACCAAATTAATCAGTTCTCATGACAGAAGTCTCTCTTCTGAGTGTGGGAGGGCATTGGCAATACATGTTCCTTCTGAGGTGTTCCCTGGCACCAATACTAGTTTCCTCTCCCATTTTCCCTTATTTGATTGGATGGTTTATTTCTGCAGGCACCTGTCTGGGTTCCTCTCACAAACCTATTAAGTGAGAGGTGTGAATCTGAGCATACAGAAGGGCCTGGGTCTGCTGCTAAATCAAGAGATGGCTTTGATTGGTTGGCCAGCTGTCCAGTTTTGTCCAAGACTGTCCCAGTTTGAACACTGAGAGTCCTACACCCTGGGAAACCTGTTTCAGGTGAATGGAGACAGTTGGTCACCCTAGCTTTGGTTCTTGGGATAGCAAGTCTTTGACCTTTACAAGGGTGTGGGTTTCAGGTGAATGCTGAACTTCTGCAACTTTCACGGGCTTGAAGATTGAGAAAGATTGTGATGCATTTTATAATGTTGCTAATTA
This sequence comes from Lyroderma lyra, assembly GCA_004026885.1. Taxonomy (NCBI): domain Eukaryota; kingdom Metazoa; phylum Chordata; class Mammalia; order Chiroptera; family Megadermatidae; genus Lyroderma; species Lyroderma lyra. The sequence goes on from PVJL010006066.1 coordinate 89,376, forward strand.
TAATAATAATAACAAGTAAAAGGACAGTCATCTAGTTTAGAAATCTACTTGGTGGTCATCTTAAGCTTCATTCAGACTCACTAACCACATGGAGAATCAGTTCACAAGAAAGATCTAGCATAGGAACCACAGCTGGTTAGCAGAGTAGGGTCAGCAACATTCTTCACAGAGGATGGGGTGGCTCTACTTGTAGAGCCAGGTTTCAAACCCAACCTCCTGGCTCCATGTCACCCTTCTGGTGGCGCTCTGGGGTTTACTGAGATTAAAGCTATGAATTGCTCACTTTCAGTGGAGTTATTTATTGCTATTTCCACTAGATCATGACTTCCTTAAGGGCAAAGATGAAGCCTAAGTCAGCCTTGTCTACTTTTCCACACCTTATGGCTTTGTGGGGTATGTTAGTCTTTTGGCTTTTTGGGGGGGCTGTCTACTCACTTGGAAGTGGTACTGGTGTATAAGAGCCTCACGTTGGTGGTGCTTTTCTCCCCGCTCTCCTTTTCTGCCCATCTTCTCCCACCATTCACCCCATTGGAGTTTTCCCCAGCTCCCTCCTGTGGGAAGTGGATTGGGGAAACTTGGTCATTTACATGGAGGTGAAGAGTCATGTCTTCCTGATTCCTCTCCATGAAGGTGTTTCTGTATGTATGTATTCGTGTGCATATGTTGGTACATCGAAGGAAAGAAGAACACATGCTAGCCCTGTTGTATTATGTGTCTGTTTGTACAGACAGATTTTAACACCCAAGCACTTGTCTATTTCTTCCAAACCAACCAGATTTACTGAAAAAAAAAAAGTTCTGTTGCCTAAAAGCAGCTCTTCCAGATGTTTGGAGAAAGGGCATGTGTAAATATCCTAAAGGTATGGCACTTTAAAAGATGACACTTTCTTTAATAGTTAGTGTTTTGATTTCCAATAATTTAATCTCTTTGGAGTTGAAAGCAGTATGGCACAATAGAGAGAACAGCAGTTGGTGCCAATGTTAGCTTTGCTGTGCTCTTAGGCAGGTAAACTGAACTTTCTGTGCTTCATTTTCCTCACCTAGGAAGTGAATAATGTTTACCTTGTAGGGTTTTTGTGAGGTTTAGTTAGAAATGTTGTATGAAGGAACCATCTCTGGCACATCATAATGGCCTTATAAATAGGCTGACCAGGCACTGTTTTAAATGGGAATGAAAACAATGGTAGTGTCCCATTTCAAATGGTACGTGTGGTCAGCCCAGTTTCATTGGGCTAAATTCAAGGCGTCAGTAGCCTGACCGTACGTACCACTTGAAATGGGATAGTAGCATTCTTTTCCATCCTGTTTACAATGGTACGTCTGGTCAGCCTATCTATAAATGGCAGCTATTAGAAGTAAGATAGAATTCAGTTCAGCCTAAGAAAGTATTTTCAAGTATTAGTGTTCTCTGGAAGTGAATTGGGCTGCTGGGGAGTTGGCGAGCTTCCATCATTGGAGGCACTGAAAACGAGAACATTATCTTTCTGGGAATTTCTATACAGTGTAGATTTCTGTTATTTCATAAATCATATTAGGGCTTTGGTAATTCTCACCTAAACTTCTTTTAATAAAAGCACTCTAATTAAAAGAAATACTTTCTGATAATTTTCAAGTAGATATAAAAAGTCAGTCAACTCAGTAGATAGTACAGACAAAGATCTGCTTCCTAGTGGGCAGTCCAGGCAGGTGTCCCTTTTAGCATGACATTTAGTCTCACACGTGGCCAGATGATGGTAGAAGGCACTGGAGAACAGAAGAATGGGGAACCTAGGGTGTCCTTCCACTTCGTCCTCAAGGTTCCCTGACTTCTTCAGTTCTAGCCCTAAGATTCCCTCTGCTCTCCAAGGGCTAGTGAAGACTCACAGAGGGGAGGCCCCCCCACGCCCCCGCCAGTAGTATGTGACCATTTAGCTATATAGCCTAGGCAGCCCCAGGTGAAGTGAGTGGTTATTCTGGGAAGGATGAGAGAGAGAAAGAGGGAGAGAGGGAGAGGGAGAGAGAGAGAAAGAGAGAGAGAGAGAGAGAGAGAGAGAGCGAGCTTTAAAGTGGGTGAATAGTAACTTCTAACACATATGCACATATGTGTTTGGTGAGTTCCTGTACCTTAGCTTTGCTGTGATTATTTGCAATAATATGCTTCTTATATGGTTTTCAAGATGACACCACTTTTGATGAATTTTGAGTGTTTGTCTATAATATGAAAGAAAAAGTTATAGCTTTACTGTAGTTTGAGGAGCCACATTTTGCTAATTTTAGTACTGTGCATCTCCTGGACTGCCAGCAGCAGTTTTCTTTGTGTTTTTAGTACTAGAAAATGTAAATTCCTTTTAAATGATGATGCTTTAATGATTGGGACTTAAGACCTTAAGTTATCTACAAAAAGATTAGATTTTTTTGACATAAAAATTTGAAGTATACAAGCATTTTCTTTAAAGCATCTGAATTCTTAAATATTCGGAAAAAATTTGGGGGAAAATATTTTTTTGTTAGTTGGCTGCATCCATGGTATCTGCAAATTGTGCAGGACCATTTGGGCAGTATCTAATCATGTTCTACTTAAAATAATGTTTTAGTTTCTCTAACATAAGATGCAATGGAATCTTAAGCTTATTCTCAAATCCTCCTTCCCATCAACCTTGTGACCTCCATTTTAGATTTCAATTTTTAGTGGACTTTTTATTAGAATGTAAACTAGGCCTACTTTTCTTTCACACTTTTAACTGAAAAAAATGTACAGAAATAGGTTATTATCAGTGATTTACAGTTACTTTGTATCAAGGATTTCGTATGTTTAAAATATTTACTCTAAAAGATTTATTGGTTGAAACTTTGGATTTTTCTTGTGTATTGATTAGGGCTCATTCAGAGAAAAACAATCCATTCTAGGTATTTCAATAGAGAGAAATGAATATTGAAAATTGCTTCCACGTATAAATAACAGAAGCGTTCAAAAGCCACATAAAGGATGGTCTAGCATCCCAGATTGAAATAAAAGAAGGACCATTCCACCATCCTTAGGACTGGAATAATAAGAGAAGGTGTTGTTAGAATCCAGGAGCTGGGCTATCCGTGGGAGAAAGAATTTCTAATAGAATCCAGCTTCTCTGGAATTGCAGGGAAGACTTAGTTCCTGATGCCACCCAAAGGATCCTGGGAAATGTGGTTTTCTGTGATTTAGAGCAGAGCAAGAGAAAGGTGGTAAATTTATCTGAGCAAATACAGGCAAAAGACCGGCACAATGAGGATCAGCGTAGAGGTTGTTCGATGCATGAAGTTATATGACCTTTTTGGTACCAGAGATGAGATAGCTGACCTATCATTATTTTGCATTTTGAATAGCATCTCCAGAATGGTGGCTGATTTGCACTGATCTGCATGAAATGATTAAATAATTTAAGCCAAGGTGGCTGTATTCATTTCTTCAACAGAGACCAGAGAGACTCGAGAGACGGGTGTGGCAAAGTGAAAACAGACCAACTCCATTTGTAGTTGAAAAGGCAACAGACATTCTGAACAGCGAGAGAATGAAGGAAGTCTCTGTCTGCACTTCTGTGAGTCTGAACAATAGCTGCTAGGAACAGGATATGCCAAAGCTATAGAGTTTCAATTATTAAAGACCTCACACTTCAAGTATAAGCTTTGAGCAATTACTTACACAGGAGCAGAAAAGTCTTTATAGTTGGAAGAAAAACTCTGATGAAAGAAAATAGCAATTCCAATTTTCAGTGGTATAGGTTGCTGAAGAAGATCTGTGGATGATTGAGAAAAATGAAAGAAAAATGGATCCAGATACAATCAGAACATCGGCAATTTCCTTAAAGATTCATCAGGTCCCTAGGGGGCAGGGACAGGAAGGCGATGCTTGAACAACGCTGCACCTTTTGTTGTTTATATTTTCAAGATAATGTAATGATTTAGTTCATGCCTGCATTCAGCAACTATTTCTTAAATGCCCACTATGTGCCAGGATAAAATGATAAACTAGATTTGAAATGGTCCATGCCCTCTGGGAGCTGATAGTCTAGGGGAAGATACTAACCAGTGACCAGAAAACTTAGGAAAATTCAAGAGGTGTCATCACAGAGGGCATGCAGATCCCGGGGGAGTACTTTGGAGGAACACCAAATTCAGGTGGGATGGACAAGAGCCAAGGGAAAATTAGGGGAAAAAATCCAACTACATGGCACCCTCAAGGGGGTGCATCAGAGCTGTTCGGGAGAAGGGTGGCTGGGGGAGTATTCCAGGTGAGGGAAGACACACACTCCTGCAGTCAAGGAGAGCACGGCACTCTTGACGATCTGAGGTAAATTCAAAATGGCCAGTGTGTAAGTGGTGATGTGCTAAGTAGAAAGATGATAGACCAGAGAGGTTGGCAGTCTTCAGGTCCTTGTAAGTCATGTGGAGGAATGTAGATTTAACTCATTCATTCATTCTGGTATTCATTTATTTATCCATTCAACAGTTTTTAGCTGCTCCTATGGGACCTGTATGCTAGGTGTTTGGCATAAAATGTTAAACTAGATATGTCTTCTACCCTCACAGAACATAATAGTCTACCCAGGAAGATCATGCAAAAAACAGTTTGAATAAAGCATGAAACGTTTTTTGATAGGGCAGCTAGTCTAACACGTGGTGGCTAAGCAAATGCCCCGGAGAGGCACCGATTCTGATGTTGGTGGAGATGGTGAGGGGGACTTGGGAGGTAAGCAAGGTGTTCCAGAAGAAATGAGATTTAAATTGGAACTAAACTAAAGAATTGTTAGGAGTTAGGGAGAGAAGACAGAGGCGGCACTGGCACTGCTACAAACACAGGAAAGGGCATGTATAGGAAGGTGCAAGCAAGAAAAAACACGCCTCCTCTGAAGACATGAAAGAATTTCTACATGGCTAAACAATAAAAGGTGTAAAACCAGGTTAAGGAGTTTGGATGCATCCTAAGGGCATTGGGAATAAATATTTACAGCACTCAGTAAAACTACTAGATATAAGATAAGTATAAAGAAATCAATAGATTTCCTATATATTAGCAATAATTATTTAAAACATAATTGAGAAAAAATGGTGTCAACAATAATAATAGTAAGAGCAAATACATATGAAGTACTAGGCCTTGCATCAAAGCCTCTACTCTGAAACACCTTGCAGAACTGAAGTGCTGTTTCACTCTGCTGTACTGTTTCTAGAAACTTCACTGTGCAATTTACATCTTTATTGTGATATGCCCTCTCCCTCTAGGCCTCTAGTCAACCTTCCCTCCACTTACAGCAGGAAGCCTGGCATTCAGCTCTGCACCCGTGCAGAGGGAGCCTGGCATTCCCAGGGCTCAAGTCTTCCAAACAGCTGCTGGGGAAGGGCAGGGCTGCCCAAGTCTCTGTCCTTTTACCCTGATGCCCTGTTCTTAATCTAACTGGCTTCTTTTCCGGAAGCTTCTTCTTTTACTTGTCATCATTCTTACTTTTTAACATTCTCCCCACTCAAATGCTCATTTGCTTCCCAATGCTTCTGGATCATTTCCATGCTGCACGTACTGTACTGGATAACACAGGCATTTTAAAATGAAATTTTATGACGCCCTGGACATGCACATGAGTTTTCCAGTGCACTGGCCACAAAGAACACATTTTCATCAGTGAAGGCGCGGTGTGGGCAGCCCAGATGTTAGCCAGTTGAAAAGTTCTGTACGTCTTCGTCAAGTGACCTACCGTGCGACTTTGGAATGACCATAATGTCTTTGGGAAAGGCATTTATCTGGCTATGTTTAATTTTCTAAGGCAAATGCTTTGAGAAAAAAGCCCAGGGAGGATTTATTTGCTTAATGCTTTCTGTGTGATATTTTTATTTTGTATTGAGCATACATACTAGATAAATCCAGTGCTTCCACATTTTTATCATCATTTCAGCATATTTAAAATATCACATGCTATCAGCATAAGCATGAAACTTGTTTACTGCATTTCTTCCTGGGCCGAGTCAAGACACTTCTTAACTTAGAACAAATCGCACATACGAAATGAAGATAAAATGCCAACATCCACAGCAAAGCAAGTAAATATTGCCATGAGAACGGCTGGAATGGAGGAAAGAGCACGGGGCTTGGATTAAGAAAAACTGGCTTTGCAACCCAACTTTCTAATTAGTAGCAGTGAGACCTCAGATAAACCTGAGCCTGGCTTTTCTCCCTCAAAAGCAAGACAATGGATCCTGCCTGACTTCCTCTTATTTGTCCACCTATGGATTCATTACTCATAAACACTTACTGAGTGCTTATAGGTAAGCAAACACTTAGTCCCTGCCCTCATAGGTTGTTGTAAAGTCAAGTAAAAGAACCATAGCAAGTGCTAGCACTTATTGAGTGCCTACTAGGTGCCTGGACTTTATGTTATTATCTTTATTATACTAAGTGCCTTTTCAAGTAGTTCTTACCCCCGTGTAGACATGAGGTGATGGAAGCTCAACCAAGACACTTTGCAGAGTTAGATAATTTATAAGAGGCCTCACTGTGGTTTAGACCAAGGTGAATCTCATTTAAAATACATCCTGATTTTCCAGTAAACCCTGCTAATATGACATTTCTTTACAAACACAAAGTACCAGATGAAAAGGAATATTATTTACTAATATTATTATCCATATCCACATGTGATGCTGTAGAAACAGACCCAAACCAAAACAGGAAACGGGATTAGTCATGTTACTACGGGAATTCTCTCTATAATGCTTTGGTTCCTGGTGTTACAGTTTGAAATTTCCATTCTTTCCCAGCTGTGGGCATACATTACTGCTGTTCTTCTGTCTGAAGATCATGTCTGGGCAATTTGGTAAGTACTTTTTTTTTTTAAATCAAGATGGTTTTCTTGGAGAATCACTGTGTCAAGGAGGTTGTGTACCTGCTTGATGCTGAAAATGTCAATTTCTCATAAAAAGGCAAAAACTCTCCTTTCAAAAGGTTGAATAGAATGTTACTTAACTAATTTCAAATGGCTACTTTTAGGTCACTGAAAAAGTCCAGACAGAAGAATAGTCTCTGGGGTCTGTAACATTTTCATTTGATTCAAGAGTGGATAAATTTTAATTCATTTTAACCTCTTGCCTTTTGGTATTTGGCTCTTCTGACGGGAAGCATCTGTCTCCTGTGTGGTTCGTATCACATAGCCTGCCTTAACCAGGAGTCTGTTTTCAGATACCCTTGAAAGCTAAATAAAGGCCCAAGGTTTTTGACACAACATACATATACTATATCAATAGCTTTATTGAAACTTTAATTGAAATATGAGGGCTGTCCAGAAAAAATGCAGCCATAATAAATGCCTCTATTTTTTCATATTACATGGCTGGATACTTTCTGGAAAGCCCTTGTATACATAGAAAGTTGCAAAAATTATAAGTGTATTTCTACAAAATAGATCACTATGAGTACCCCGAAAGCCTTGTTCATGTTGTCTTTCAAGTATACCGTGCCCAAAGGTAATCACTATTCTGATTTTTATTACAACAGATTCTTGCTTGATTTTGACATTTATATGAATGGCAATAGAATCCCATAATAGGTACCATTTTGTGGCTGGCTTCATTAATTAACATTATGTTTGTAAGATTTATCCATGTTTTCTGTACAGAAATGTGTTAATCTTTACTGTTGCATAATAGTCCATTGTTTGAACATAACACTATTTCTTATTTATTCCACTTGATATAAGTATTTCAGTGGTTTCTGTTAGTGGCTGTTAAAATTAATGCTGCTTTGAATATTTGTGTATATGCATGGCATTTGTGTATGTATTTCTCACAGGTATAAACTAGGGATGAATTTACTGTGTATTTGAGTATTAATATTTTATGTATTAGTAGATACTGCAAGTTTTCCGAAGTGGTTGCAGAAATTTAAAAATCTCACCAGAAATATGTGATAATTACTGTTATTCTCCATTCTTATCAGACTTCTTAATATTGGCCATTCTGGTGGGGATATAGTGTTATGTCATTGTTACCTTTATTTATATTTTCATGATGACTAATGAGGTTGAACTCTTCACATTTTTGTTGACTATTTGTATGTTCTCTTTTGTGATGTTTTGTAGTAGGTAGAGAAATGTCTCCCCCAAAATGTTCATGCCCTAATCCTTGGAACCTGTGAATGTGTTAGGTTATGTGGCAAAGGGGAATTAAGGTTGCAGACCATCAGCTGACCTTAAAATCGGGAGATTATCCTGGATTATCTACGTGAGTGCAGTGTAATCTCAAGAGTCCCTCAGAGTAGAAGAGGGAGTCAGAAGAGCGAGCCGGGGAGGGCAGCGTGTGAGGCCTCAGCTCAGTGATGCTGGCTGTGAAGATGGAGGAATGGGGCCATGAGCCAAGGCGTGCTGGCAGCCTTTAGAAACTGGGGAAAGCAAGGGAATAGATTCTGCCCTAGAATGTCCCGAAGGAGTACAGCCCTGCTACCCAACACCTGGGTTTTAGCACAGTGAGACCCATTTTCAACTTCAAAACTACAGAACTGTAAGATATAAGTTGGTATTTTTTTTAATTCATTTTTATTGTTAGACTTATTGGGGTGACATCTGTTAGCAAGGATTACATAGGTTTCAGGCTTACAGTTCTACAGTGCACTGTCAACTTGTTGTATAATAATTTCACCACCTAATGTGAGTTCTCTTTCCATCACCTTATATTTAGCTTCCCCCCCCTCCTCTCCCACCCCCTCCCCTTTCTCCCCTCCCTAACCCACTCGTCCCCAAATAAACATTA